>CANNZV010003541.1:61380-108010 GCA_947561585.1 Caprella mutica
AACGACACAACATTGTCCCAAGCGCGTCCCAATAAAGTAATGCTGCCTGGGTAATAATCGGTAAATTTAGAAGTGTTGTCAACCGTAATTTATCTAAGAAAGTAAATCATATTTATATTTCTGATTATTCTAACCTATTTAATAAAATTCATCCATAGTTTTCTTTTAGTTTTTGTTTTCTATTTACAGATAATTCTTATATCATATTAGAGGAAAAATTATCCATATTTTCCTTGCAATATTATTGATGGTTCATCTAATAAGAATATCGAAAATTTCTGATATAATTACATATATAAGTTTATCGATAATTAATTAATATTATTTTTAGATAATTAATCTTACTTTTTCGGGACTTAATTATCGATAACTTTTTGAGCATTGTCATCCATAATTTTTCCAATAATTTCTAAAATATTAATATGTTGTTCAATTATAAATTACTTTCTTATATAATTATCTTTTAATTTTTACCGCCAATTTTTCTATATTTTTTAGAATAACGTCGTCGCAGGATTATCCAAAAATTTACATATAAAATTAGTTGATGATTTATCTATAATATATATCGATCATTACTTATATATTAACGATACATGTTTTTCGATAATTCATAGAGTGTCATCATTGTTATTTTATGTATAAATCATCATCGTAATTGCATCGATAAAATTTTAATTCAAATTTATCGAAAATCATCGAAAGATATTCATCACAAATTCATCGATAATGAATAGAATGATTTTTTCCATAATTATCATAATAATTGAAGTTAAATTTTCATCGATAATATATTTCCAATATGTATCGATAATTATGGATAAATTTATGCCATATATAGTTATCGTGAGTGATTATCAGTATTTTATGGATAATATTCAACCTACCCCATAATTACCGATAATTTCACCGATAAATTCTGCCTGGGTATGGTTATCCGAGGTTGTTTTTATATCGTCGTTTACTACAAGTAATAAATAAAAAAGTATTATTCATTATATAACGATGATATTCGGCTTTATTTGATTATGTTTATTTGATTACGTTTATTTGACTACGTTTATTTGATTAAGTTTATTTGATTACGTTTATTTGATTACGTTTATTTTATTACGTTTATTTGATTTCGTTTATTTGATAACGCTTATTTGATTACTTTAATTTCATTTTTTTTATTTCATTTAGTTTATTTGATTACGTTTATATCATTTAGTTTATTTGATTACGTTTATATCATTTAATTTATTATATTTTATTTAGTTTATTTCATTCAGTTTACTTACATTTAGTTTATTGTAAATATTTAGTTGTATATTTTTTCTTATTAGTTTAGTTTAGATTTATACTTTTTATTTAGTTTCTGTTCCCTTTGGTGATTTTAGCTGTCGAGTAGTAGGAATATGCTTATTCCGCCAGGTGATTGATCTGTATATCTTTTACCACTACACTATTACTAACATAAAAAACAAAGTAAAAACTCTTACAATTACATTATCTAAAGATGAAGCAGTCCTATGGACCAATCCTTCGTTCATCGTATAATTAAGACTTGATAACATTGTTTAATTGTGCTGCTTGAAATAACACACGTGGTCAGAGAAAGTACGGTTATGCGGTTCAACTAGTGTTTAATACTGAGATGTGCAAAAGAACAGTAAGAAGAGAAACTGTGAAAAGGAGAAACGTAAATGAGATGTTCACATCCCAATTCAAATTTCTCAATACCTAATGTCCCTGACTCTGAGCGTGTCCCTGACACGCTCGGAAGATAGCATATCATACAGCAGTTGACAATATATCCAATGATTCACACCTGCCTCTTGATAGATCTACAGCTTATAGCTAGGTATACTGCATACAACAGTTCTCTATATCTCCACTGATTTAATCCAACTTATTGGTTTTTTTTTCGGGAAAAAATGATCAATTAATACAGATTCCATTTGTAAAATTCAAAAGTAAGGAAACTGTTATTCATGATTTTTTGTTAATACAGTTAATAGATACTCCACGGGATGAGAACTAACAAAAATGTTTTGATAGAACTGATTTTAAAATGACTCTGCTTTGGACAGAAAGCAAATAAAACGCAGCAAATGTGTTCAGTAACATGCTTCTTAAAATAATATCCTTTGTATTTAATTTTCTTGGTTGCATCACATACTCGATTTACACCAACTTTAAGAGGCACAATTGATCGAATGTCTATTAAACGTTTTTTGTGACGGACGTACAGATCGACTTACACGTCTTATTTTATAATAGTAGCTATATATAACATATTTTGTTTAGCACCTTACGACATTTTTTCTGAACTAATTAAGTTATATTTTAGATCCACAGTTCCTCCCCCCAACCTCCTACAATTCCCCCACTTTCACTTCCCCCACCTACATTTCCCCCACATTCCCTTCCTCCACCTACATTGCCATTATCAACACTTCCACAATGCATCAACACTTAAACCATCTATATTTCCACCATCTACACTTCCACCATCTACACTTCCACCATCTACACTTCCACCATCTACATTTCCACCATCTACATTTCCACTATCTACACCTCCACCATCTACACTTTCACCATCTACACTTCCACCATCTACACTTCCACCATCTACACTTCCACCATCTACACTTCCACCATCTACACTTCCACCATCTACACTTCTACCATCTACACTTCTACCATCTACCCTTCCACCATCTACACTTCCACCATCTACTCTTCCACCATCTACATTTCCACCATCCACACTTCCACCTTCTACACTTTCACCATCTACACTTCCACCATCTACACTTCTACCATCTACACTTCTACCATCTACCCTTCCACCATCTACACTTCCACTATCTACACTTCCACCATCTACATTTCCACCATCCACACTTCCACCTTCTACACTTCAACCATCTACACTTCCACCACCTACACTTCCACCAACTACACTTCCACCATCTACACTTCCACCTTCTACACTTCCACCATCTACACTTCCACCATCTACATTTCCACTATCTACACTTCCACTATCTACACTTCCACTATCTACACTTCCACCATCTAATCTTCTACCATCTACACTTCCACCATCTACACTTCCACCATCTGAACTTCCACCATCTAAACTTCCACCTTCTGAACTTCCACCATTTACTTTTCCAGCATCTGAATTTCCACCATCTACACTTCCTCCTTCTGAACTTCCACCATTTACTTTTCCAGCATCTGAATTTCCACCATCTACACTTCCACTACCTTCATTTTCCCCACCTTCATTTTTCCCACCTTCATTTCCCCCACCTTCATTTTTCCCACCTTCACTTTTCCCACATTCAATTGTCTCACCTTTTACTAAATATAATCAAAAGAGGAACAATTAATAATTATAATAGACAATAATATGTTTAGTTTGTGGTATCATGCATACCGAATTTGTTTACATAAAATTACTGAAAGCGTAACGGACGGACTCACTGAGGAAGGAACAAGCAGAATAATAATATGATGATTGAAAAGATTCATACTCAATGGGAAATCCATATATTAGAGGTTATTCACACTCAGCGTTGAAAGTTTTTTCAGTTTTCAAGCTTTCGAATAGAAAAATTTCTATTCATCATCAGGAGAAGGGTGGAAAACCTGAACCTGACAATCAATTATATGACCAATGGTTGTATATTGGATATCGTCTTTCTATTTCAGCTATCTATGTTGATAAAGTTGATTTGAGTCGATAGTAAAGAAAAAATAAAATAGTAATTAGTTAACTTAATGGGTGTAATGTGCTTGTGTCCCTGTTTTGTTTTACCTTGCATTGATTCTCTTTCCTGAGTATTCTTCACAGCAAGGAAGAAACATTCGCCTAGAGAGCAGAAATCATTCTATCTAGTTTATACTACCAGACGTTCGCTAGATGTCATCCAACTAACATCTCTACCTAGAAGCTTTACCCTACCTACCTAAATTCATCAACAATATTATTTATCTACATTCTACAATTCCCTGCAAAATTGAACTAGTACATCACACTATCATGACGAGATAAGGAAGTCCCCGGGCCCGGGGTGAGGAGGAGGATGGTTTGATCACAGGTTACTTGGAGGATAAAACTTTCATGGGGAGCTAAAGGTAAATGCTAAGGTTTTAACAAACACTTTTTAATCATAAGCACTAGCACCCCTAATGTTAAAACTTTAACTAAGAAAGAATTTAGTAACAGATCCCATACAAATTATATACTTGAAACTATAATATTTCTTTTCAATTAAAATTGACTCAAATTAACCTTTATAAAATTATTACAGTATATGTGTTGCAAGGACTCTAGGGTGGTGGCGGTAAATGGCATTAACTACAATGTCCTCTATTCTCTTCTTTGTCCATTGGTAATTTATTACAACCATATTTCCAGTATATTAATATTGAAATTAAATCTATTTAAAATCAAATATATTTCAAATATATTATTCTATATTAAATTTCTTCTATATTCTGAATTGAATTCTATATTAAATTTATTCCATATTCTATATTGAATTCAATATTAAATTTCTTCTATATTCTATATTAAATTCTATATTAAATTTATTCCATATTCTATATTAAATTCTATTTTAAATTTATTCCATATTCTATATTAAATTTATTCCATATTCTATATTAAATCTCCTATTTTTTAATCTACAGTTTCAAGTTCTGGAAATAGCTCTGCGAGGTATTTTGGCCAGAAGAACAATATTTCAACAACTTCCATTTTTATAGTATAATGCACCCTATTTACGTTACTAGGCATTTCACCAATAAAACTCATTTAAAATGATCTTCTTTTGTTCACCCAAAATAATTATTTATTTAATTTAGCTGATTATTTCTCAGAATCTATCCTATATATTATATATTAAGTAATCTATTAAATATTGAAATACGAGACAAAAATTAGAGAGAATCTTGTAACTACCTATATAGCTATTGCTGACTACATTAATTCTCTAGAATAATTCTATTTTGATCCTGTGTAAGTGTGTTCTCTTGATCCTGTGTAAGTGTGTTCTCTTGATCCTGTGTAAGTGTGTTCTCTTGATCCTGTGTAAGTGTGTTCTCTTGATCCTGTGTAAGTGTGTTCTCTTGATCCTGTGAAAGTGTGTTCTCTTGATCCTGTGAAAGTGTGTTCTCTTGATCCTGTGTATGTGTGTTCTCTTGATCCTGTGAAAGTGTGTTTTCTTGATCCTGTGAAAGTGTGTTCTCTTGATCCTGTGTAAGTGTGTACTCTTGATCCTGTGTAAGTGTGTACTCTTGATCCTGTGTAAGTGTGTACTCTTAATCCTGTGTAAGTGTGTACTCTTAATCCTGTGTAAGTGTGTACTCTTAATCCTGTGTAAGTGTGTACTCTTAATCCTGTGTAAGTGTGTACTCTTAATCCTGTGTAAGTGTGTACTCTTAATCCTGTGTAAGTGTGTACTCTCGATCCTGTGTAAGTGTGTTTTCTTGATCTTGTGTAAGTGTGTCCTCTTGGTCCTAAGTGTGTCCTCTTGGTCCTGAGTGTGTCCTCTTGGTCCTAAGTGTGTCCTCTTGGTCCTAAGTGTGTCCTCTTGGTCCTAAGTGTGTCATCTTGGTCCTAAGTGTGTCCTTTTGGTCCTAAGTGTGTCCTCTTGGTCCTAAGTGTGTCCTCTTGGTCCTAAGTGTGTCCTCTTGGTCCTAAGTGTGTCCTCTTGGTCCTAAGTGTGTCCTCTTGGTCCTAAGTGTGTCCTCTTGCTTCTACGTTTGTCCTCTTGCTTCTACGTTTGTCCTCTTGCTTCTACGTGTGTCATCTCACTTCTACGTGTGTCATCTCACTTCTACGTGTGTCATCTCACTTCTACGTGTGTCCTCTTGCTTCAACGTATGTCCTCTTGATCATACTCGTGTCCTCTTGATCCTGTGGTGTTTTATTAATCTTTCATGTGCCCTCTTATTCCTACGTGTGTCCTCTTATTCCTACGTGTGTCCTCTTATTCCTTCGTGTGTCCTCTTATTCCTTCGTGTGTCCTCTTATTCCTTCGTTTGTTCTCTTATTCCTACGTGTGTCTTCTTATTCCTACGTGTGTCTTCTTTTTCCTACGTGTGTCGTCTTATTCCTACGTGTGTCTTCTTATTCCTACGTGTGTCTTCTTATTCCTACGTGTGTCTTCTTATTCCTACGTGTGTCTTCTTATTCCTACGTGTGTCTTCTTATTCCTACGTGTGTCTTCTTATTCCTACGTGTGTCTTCTTGATCTTAAGTGTGGAAGGTCAAGGTCTATAGTTATGTATCTATTTCTATCAAGCTATAGAGGCGCGATTGAAAACGGTCAACCTCTAAAGCTATATTATCTATTTCTATCAAGGTATGGAGGCGCAATTGGAAACGGTCAATCTCTATAACTATATATATTTTTTTTTTAAATTCATTTTTATATATTTAATTATTATTATTTTATTTTCATTTCAAAGAGCCGCAGGTTCACACATTATCCTTTTTCAATTTATTCTGTATTGGTTCCGGGTTTCATGTTGATCTTAAGTGTTTCTATGTTTGAGAAATCTGTTTTTGCATTAATTATTTGATTAGTTAATTCCTATAATTTCTATCAATTATTAATTCCTATAATTAATAGATGCGAAAATTGATTTTTCAAACATAGAAACACTAAAGATCAACATGAATTGTAAGAAATTATAATAAATACACTGTAAAAAATTCAAATAAAAATTATCCACAAAATTATTACAATGAATTTAGTGTATACCACAGCTCTCCCTCATCTTCTATTTATTTGTATATAAGTTATTAAAAGCCTAGCGATTTGTTATGATTTCGTCAATCAGCTAGATTCAAAGCAATGATATGGTTTGGTAACAGTGTAGCTTAGACTATAGAGTATAAATAGTCATAGAAGATTCACGAAAAAAAAATCAAAACATCTTAACATGACTTGTATGAATAATGGAAATTAATACAGTTAATCCAAATTACAACTTTTCGATATTCAAATGGCGAGAGACCAATCCAAAACAGTCAGTTTCCAGCGAGTCAGTAAGATAGATGTAAAGTATCAGTAGTAACTATGTAGTATAACTTTGATGCACCTCATAGTAGTCAAAAAAGTATTTATTCCTGTAATTCTTGCTTAAGATAAATGAGTGGCTATATTATTCTTTCGGTAAAATGACTCCCTCTAATGTTCGTTATTTATCACAATTCATTCTCTGTAATTAGACACTAAGATATGTACTTTGAACACGCTATGCAGTACGGTACTTTGGCTTATTAGGTTTCTGATCTAATAATATAGGAAGGGATATGGAGTTTGCATTCTACCAGGATCTGAGCTGGGCATTGAATACTTTGAATGTACTTACATTACTAAGTGAATAACTAAAAAGTAATTAAGAATTAATAACTAAGTAGATTTTTTATGTATACAAAAATATTTTTAATACATTAATTCGCCTAAGAAATACCTGCAGGACCAGAGCAAGTGTGTTGCTCAAATGTACTTGTGAATTTCTAGGTGGAAGGTTTTTTAAAACTTTGAAAGCCAGTATCTGGAAAACTAAGCAATTTTAATAATTTAGTTTTCGGTGAAAAAATATTTTTCCTATATGAAATACCGTAAAAATGTCAAAAGTTACCCCTGAAGCAGGGTATCAATATCTCGATAACGAAATATTTTTGGATATTTTTTTATTCGTGTAAAAGTGTTTATTTTGTGTTACACAAAAGTCCAGTGATTCTAATTCTCTGGTGTCCATATTATATTATTTGATCTTCAACAAATAAGAACATCAAACAGAGTAATTAATTAACAATCTAATTTCTATGCATATCAATATAGAGAAATAAATGTGAAACACAAACTTCAAGTACCACACTGTGTCAGCATGTTAATCTATGAAGAGTATAACTGTGACCCCGTAACTAAACACCCCTTTATCTTAATTATAAGCATATTATTTTCTGTCTGATGCATATTATTTTCTGTCTAATGTAGTTGAGCAAACTACCTCACTATACAAGCATTATCTATTAATTAAAACTAATTTCAGTCTTATTTTATGATACTGTACTTTAAGATGTAATTTTGGTACAGAGAAATAATGAAAAATGATGTTTAGACAGAGATAATAATTAATGTTACTATTTATCTGCTACTCCATATTGGATAGATTTGCATATTTGATTCTCAGTAGACTACATAAAATTTATATTGAGTAATGATTGCTTAAATAGTTAGAATTAATCTGCTTTGTTGAATTACATTCTCATTAAAATTATATGTATATGAAATGTATAATAACGTCATTCCGAATAAATCTGTCTAACATCACTACTCCCACAGCTGCATTCTCTGTCATTTTTCTGACAGACATCTGATGCCATGCATTGCAGATGAAAATGTCATGAAAGAGAGTGCACCATTCATGTGATATGAAACGAAATGTGAAGCCAGATGAGAGTACCTTGTAATGTGGAATGACATCTGAGGCAGTTTCTGTGTATCTAGTTACATTCATGCCTAACTTCTTGGCAGTTAAATTTGTTTTGAAATTAATTGCACGCGATTAATGTCTTAAGAGAAACAATAACCGTATAATATTCTTAGAACAGACATGAAGTGAATTGCATTTCTGATCTTAATAGTCCGATCATAATTTCAAGCACCAAGAAAGAAATTAACAATGAACTGTGAAATTCATCGTGAATTATTTAGCAAATAAATTCTGTCTAGTTTTAAAACGATTCATTAAAGAAAAATAATAGGAAAGATTTAAATTAAATACTAAAATGTTACATTTTTTCATTGTCAGTGTAAGTGACTAAATATGTTCATATAAACAGTAAATGGTTGAATAATTTATCTTATTCAAAAAGAAATATATATGAACCATTTAAATATTATGTTAGATTTGTTTATGATAACACCATGTGACACACCTAGTTATCATATTACAGTATTAACTCGCATCCTACTTTCATCAAATAGTATACGATGGAAAAGTAATTATAGCATTGCTGACAATATAACAAAAGGTAGAGAGTTAAAGTTCCGGAAACCCCACAATCATTTATACCAATTCAATTGTTATTCGACAATATTCAACGTCGAACAATAGTATTAATTTTTGAATAAACCTTCCACGAATGTGTCTAAAACTGCACGTCTCTGCATGTGGGATATACTACAGTAATACTGAGGCATCCCTGAAATGAAAATGCGGACCTGTTATGTATTTAGCTTCTGGAAATCATGTGCAATATTCAGAAATTAATGTTCAGTAATTAATGGCTCCTTCTATTAATATTTTTAAGATGGATGTGAAGACCTTGGAAATTGAGCAAGTGTTATGTCAACACTTAGGAATTGAAGGGAAAGTCGAATGTCATGATGCATAAAATATGTTGAGTTTCAGTGTCATTAATGAGATATGGTTACTTTATTTCGTCAGTGTCGGGTAACTATGACATTATGATTATCAAATGTAGAATCATAAGTGACATAAATAACATATAAGGATGTAGAGTGTAGGTATGTATCGAATAATCTAATTATTATACTCTCGAACTATTCACAATTGAATAAACGTTTTTTATGTGAAAAAAAAGTC
Organism: Caprella mutica; assembly: GCA_947561585.1. Lineage (NCBI taxonomy): Eukaryota > Metazoa > Arthropoda > Malacostraca > Amphipoda > Caprellidae > Caprella > Caprella mutica. The sequence goes on from CANNZV010003541.1 coordinate 71,014, forward strand.
TTCGCCAGTTCCAGGTACTCTAATTTTTTTTTTGACTAACCACTAGAGGACATGACATGAAAATGGGGTAACAATCTAATGTGTTCAAATATTGATATATCTAACGAAAATCGTAATACCCAAACGAAAATCCACCGACAATAACAACGCCATCAGCATGCATGGACTCTAATCCTCTTTCTTATACATATGAGTCTCGTGTAAACAAAAGAAATTTCCACTTCATGAACTAACATCAGGTAAAATACTTAAGTGTTGATTCTGATTTTCTGTGACTTTGTGGTTAGATTTGAGTGAAACTTGAGTTAGATTGCATTCCCATTGATACCAGTGATGAGAACTGGAACCGAGAATGGAAAAAATTCAAAATATGAAAATCAGAGATTAATTGATCGGGATATATTCTGAATTGAAAATATTTTTTTTAGAAATGAAATACAAACTGTACTACATTCAGTGTAGTATGTTTGTCGTAAAAGAGAGTTATATAATAGTGATTCAATGCTATATATTCTGCGATTATTTTATTTTGAGAAATATAATTAATTGGTCAACATCTTTTTTTTTATTGATGTAACAGACATGACCCTTAGAATTTTATAAAATTTGACTTTCTGTTATTACGAATTACAGTTCTGTCTTCATATCAATAACAGAGAATGGTAATTTGTAATTATAATACAAACTGAGTTGGGATATCTCTTTCTATCACCAAATTCAAATTCAACATTCTTCCACTCTTATACTCTTTGAACAAAAACTATACAATCGTATACATAAATTGAAGTTATATGGAATTTGGCTTAACTTGATGAATATTGTTGAAAATTTTGATGAAAAAAAAAACAATTAAACATCTCCCTCCCTCTCCATTATGAAGCTATAATCATTTTTCTTTGTTCTAAGAATTTTCAAAAAAAAAATGAATGTCAACCACCTTAAGAAGTTAGAAAGAATGATAAATTTCTAATGAAGGGAGCATTAGTATATGTATATCATCTAATGTATCCTCTCACGACAATTTCGTAACTATTTTTATTCCCAAAAAATATCTTCCATGTTCAATTGGAGAGCAAATATACAGAGTGTCCTAACCCACAAAATTTTGAATTTTCGAGCTTTGATAGGCAGAGAGGGTAATCAACAGCGCTTTTCATATATACTGAAAAAAGAGCAGTTCAGTTGGTTAGGCCAGTGATCGGCAACCTTTTTGTCGTCGCGGACCGGTAAACGTTAAACAATATTCTCGCGTCCCAGCGTGATGAATATAGCTAATAGTATTGGGTTGACCAAAAATTCGTTCGCTTCTAGGAGGCTACTGTTTTCTGGAGATAATATAGAATAATTTTTTATATAAACCTTCCATTTACAATGACAATCTGGTACAAAAAAGATAAAAATACTCAGGTCAAAATAATTTAATTACTCATGTACGAAAAACACATAATCAGGTAAAAAGAAGGATGATCACCTGTCTAATCCGCACCCCAGTTCATATTGGAGTGCAGATTATACAGGAGGGAAATCATTGGGCTGCAGATTGTACAGGAGTGAAAATCGTCGGGTGCGGATATTACAGGAGGGAAATCATTGGGCTAGGGATTGTGCAGGAGGGATCCAAAATTATTGGGGTGCCAATTATACAGATGAGAAATCATTGGGGTGCAGATTATACAGGAGGGAATCATTGAAGTGCAGATTGTACAGGAGGGAATCATTGGGAATATTTTTTTACAATGATAGTTGCAGGAGTATCAACCTTGTCTCTTATATACGGCAATAGTTACAGGAGTACAACAAAACCTCGTAGTAGACCAGCCTACTAGTAGACAAAACTCCTATTAGACCAAGATATTTTTGAAACTGCACTGGAAAAATCCTCGTACTGGACAAAACACAATTTTTGTTACCTGACAGTTATTCAAATGTAAATATTACAAGTATTGATAATAACAATACTGTTTTAAAGATAATTCTCTAATTTAAATTAGATAATTAGGGTGCTTTTAGGATAAAACATAAGGCAGAATTGGTATCAGATTTGATAGTAAAGTCTGTGCTGATAAAAAGGTATGTGAAAAGTTATAGGAAACTAGGAACAGTGAAGAATATTATAATTTCATAAAATGTTAATTTAGTTGAAAAAAATATTATATTAATTTTAATTGAAGTAAAAATATTCATAATGTTTCTAAATTTGTTTCCCTTCAAAATTGGTATGTTAGTCACCATTAATTTGACATTAAAGTAATCATAAACAAATAGAGCTATTGAAATATCAAAATCACCGCTTTCCCAGATAACCATATCCTCTCTGTCCTGCGTAAGACAAAGGGGGACATCCCTCGCTAGCGAGGGACAGAGAGGGACGGGGAATTTCAGACGTCTCCAGACGTCTGAAATCCCACGTCTGAAATTCCACTCACGTCTCATGTCTTGCACAAGCAGGATGTCCCACATCTCTCCCACGGGGGATATCCCACGTCTGTCCCACGGGGGATATCCCACGTCTGTCCAACGCGGGATGTCAATTTTCTGTCTCACGTCTTAAATCCCACGTCTTTCCCACGTGGGATGTCCCTCTCTGTCCCACGCAGGATGTACCTCTCTGACCCACGTCTGTCCCACGCAGGATGTCCCTCTCTGTCCCACGTCTGTTTCACGCGGGATGTCCCTCTCTGTCCCTCGTCTGTTTTACGCGGTAAAAAGTACGCGGGATGTCCCTCTCTGTCCCACGCGGGATATCCCTCTCTGTCCCACGCAGGAAGTCCCTCTCTGTCCAACGTCTGTCCCACGCGGGATGTCCCTCTCTGTCCCACGTCTGTCCTACGCGGGATGTCCCTCTCTGTCCCTCGTCTGTTTTACGCGAGAAAAAGTTCGCAGGATGTCCCTCTCTGTCCCACGCGGGATGTCCCTCTCTGTCCGACGTCTGTCCCACGTGGGATGTCCCTCTCTGTCCCACGCGGGATATACCTCTCTGTCCCTCATCTGTTTTACGCGGGAAAAAGTTATATATTGAGTCGTGGTGCAAATCTTAATGGTAAAAATATCGATACATATTGCAGCAAGTTCATTCTCAAGATTTATTACGTATCATAACTAGGTAGGTATTCATAAACACTACTAGATATTACTAGGTTGCTCTTAATAAACAGATGTAGGTATCTAGGTAGACATTGATGATTGATACTAGCAGGTAACTAGGTAGGGATTGCTGAACACTACCATAGTAGGTAACTAGGTACAGGTATTGATAAACACTGGTAGGTATCTAGGTAGGTATTGAAAAACACTTGTAGGTATTGACAAACAGTTGTTGGTAACTAGGTTGGAATTGATAAACACTAATAGATAACTAGGTAGGTATTGACAAACAGTTGTAAGTAATTAGGTTTTATTTATGAACACTACATAGTAGGTTACTAGCTAGGTAGGTATTGATGAACACTAGTGGTTACTAGGACCTAGATTGGAATTTATAAACAGTTGCAGACAACTATAGGTAGGCATTGGTAAACACAAGAAGGTAACTAATTAGGTATTGATAAGCAGTTGTAGGCAACTGGGTAGGCATTGATAACCACCAATAACTCTAGATTGGTGGTTATCACTTGTAGTTTACTAGGTAGTTATTGATAAACACTAGTAGGTAACTAGATAGGTATATGGTATTTATATCACCTGTAGGTAACTATAGGTAAAATTAATTAACAGTTATAGGTAATTAGGTAGTTAATAATTAGGTAGTTATAGGTAATTAATACAAATATTAATAAATAACTTTATACATATTTTTATCATTTACATTAAAAAAGAAAAGATACAAAAAAGTAGAATATTAAATTAAATTGATTTAAAATATCTTTAAAAATGCACGCAAGTTATCAGGTTGCATAAAGATCATTCCAACACTACTTCTACCTTGTCCAGGATGGCTCAGTGGTAGCGTCGTCGACTTCAATAGTACATCACACTACAGTACTGAGATCGATTCTCGAGTTCACCACTACATTTCTTTCTCCATTTCTTCCCATTGCAATAATGATTAGTATGATCTTTTTTATTTCTTATACATATTTATGTACCCCAGTTAATCGATGTTGTAATTCTAGTAATTTGTTCATCCAAAGCATCAAACAAAGTTTGAAAATCTGGTCCAGATAAGGAAATAGTGGTTTCATCAGCAAAGAGAGTTTTACACACTGTGTACGGTTTTCACGGTAGCTTCCGAACCAATCACGGGCCAAGCCCCTAATACCATAAGCCTCAAGTTTCGGTAGCAAGATATTATGATGAACTGTATCAAATGCTTTAGAATAATCTATAAAAAATCCTTTTGTGTGGTTTCTCATTTCCAGTCGAATATGAAATAATTCAGAAAAATTAAAAATCGCATCTGCAGTAGACAAACCCCTCTTAAAATCTAACTGGTTCTTACAGATAATAGAGAAACGATAAGTTGAAGCTAAAAGATGTCTAGTTACAAATTTCGCTATAACTTTACTGAAAACTGGAAGAATACTAATAGGTCGATAATAATTATTGATGTCAGATTGATCCTCTTTTTTAAAAATAGGTACGACAACAGCTTTCTCCAAGACATCAGGAAATGTTCCATAGGAGAATGATTTATTCACAATTAAACGAAATTGGATACTTTAATTAAGAACGATCGGTTTCTCTTAAGAACCGAGACAGATAACTTATCAACATCACATTTAGTATTATTTAGAGAGAGTGAAATCTCACTAATCTCATCTTCTGCCACAGGTTCAAGAAACATTGATTGCTCATTTCTTTGAATAAATGACAAGGTATTATCAGGCGATACAGGCAAAGAACTTCATATCCTACCAGTACAATACAAAAATGTCGGTTGAAACACTCGGCAATTTCACCAGGACTTTTTAAAATTTGACAACAATTATTAATAGAAAAGACATCCTGGTTACTTGCGCCCAAAGAAACTAACTTACGATTGTCCTTCCTCGTTTTCTTCATATTATAATTATTGTCAAAGAACATATTCTTTTAGTATCGCAGCTTAGCTTTACGAACCATATTATTTACAAAATTACGCATTCTGCGATACTTTACCTCCGATATGAGACCAAATTTCACCTTCTTGAAGAGTACTGATTTATATTTAATATTTCTCAAAACATCAGATGTGAGCCAAGGCTTACAAGTACGTTTAAAACTAATTCTCTTCATTTTCAAGAAAAAGCATTTACAAAAATATCGTTTAAATTTTTTTAAAGAAAAATAAAGTGGTATAATTAACATCCTCGTAATTATCGATGACATCCCAATCAAAAGCAAAGGAACTTTCTTCAAATTTCATGAAATTGTCATCATTGACAAGTCTAAATTTAACTTGAATTGTGAACTGTAGTCATTCCTCATTAATAGTGCCTTAAGCAATATCAGAAATGTTTTACAGTGGTCAGTAGTATCATATAGCAAAATACCTGCGCAACTTATATAATTATGAGAAAAATAAGACCATATGTGATCAACAAGAGAGATATTTTGATTAACATTAGATGGGGGAAATCTTGTATGCTTGGTATAATTAAAGGTATACAATTGAAGGTTCCCATTATAGCAGTATAATACACTATATCATTGTTCTCTTGGTCAAGAAGATTAATGTTTAAGTCCCCAAGAAGAAGAGAGTCACGTCTTAATGAATCTTTCAAAAGCGAAGTGTTCAGGATATTACTAAAATAAGAAATAATCTATGAATGAGGTTTATATATTGCGACAACATTAAAGTGAAAATTATCAAAGGAGATCCTCACTGTACAGGACTCAATTGAATCATTAATGGAAGAGAGATCAGCAATTTTAATTGCAAAATAAGAGTGTCCGACAAACACCGATCACCCCCCATTTCTACGTTCAGTTCGAAAAGAATGGAACGAATTTTAACCGTCAATCTCATTAGGTTGGTTAAGCGAGGTTTCTGTCAATACCATAATGTCAGTGATTGCTTTAGCTGATGTCAAAATTCTTATGAAAACTTCTAATGTTAAAATTTATAATAGAAAAGTCATCAATGTCTATTACTGTACTTACATTTTCAACTGACAAAGATTAATTTTCAGAAATACCGCTATAGATCTGATTAATAAAATTATAAACTGGATCTATATCACCAGCCGACAAAAATAAATTATTAGTAGTAGAAACTTGGATAAGTTAGACAAAGGACAGGAAAAGATACCTATAATAATTTAATTTCAGCAATAAATAAGCGTAGATGAAAAGAGCATTTCCACATATATTACAGACATTATCATAGATCAAGCAAGACAGCAGGTACGATAATGAATAGCAGAGGTACATAATTATGCACAATAATAACGTACGACAAAATAATTTACCAACTATCTCTTGGTAAGCTGAAACAACTGAACACCAAATAAACACTGTCACTTCAGAATACTGTAATAGGATTAGAATATACCTACATTTGTCAAAATTGATTTCATTTTCTACACAAGCGCTTAACTGATAAAATACATTGTATTATTGAAAAATGAAAATACTAGCAAACATAGAAAAAGAAACATCAATGTATAATACAACTACACACGATAACAAGGAAACAAATAAACTTGTTAAACACTTATAATTCAAAACCTCACTAACCATTTAGTATCAGACCCATCCAGCTTCCTGAAGTCTAAAGTTTTCCAATTAATTCCTTTGTTTTGTTCGGATTGAGAAACAAGATGGAGGGATTCAGTCGATTGTTAATTGCTTTATAATGAGAAATATTTACATTATACTGAATGATGATTAGAAGTTTCTGTAAAACAGAGAATAAATTCCTGTTATTCCTCTAGCAATTTTCACAGCGAATTGAGACATTATTTATTTGAGAATCTGCAGCGAAAAATGTTTTCTAACGTGTCAAAATCTGCTGACACTGCATTTCATTCCATGCGAATAGACATCAAATCAGAAAATTTATTCCCTTCACTGTTTCAAATAATTTCATTCTTATTTTACGTGATGAACTGTCTCTTCAATTTTGAACTTTATTCAGGACAATTTTCGAAATGTATTTCATTGCAATCAGTTGATTCTAGAATAGAAATGATGTAAATTGTGCGTCGAATTTATTACTCAAAAACAACTGATGTTTTTGAACAGAGTATAGTTTTGATTATTTGAAATAAATGGAAAGTTGAAGAAATAAGATTAATTTATCATTTCAACAGTAGAATTGAATTTAACAAATTTCATTGTCAATTATATTTTTGTGGGACACTGTACTTAATTTAAGTAGCAATGATAAAACTACTAGCACTATCACGATACTCAACACCTTAACCATCACCCCCATCTTCACTAGCACCAACCCCTTCACTATCATCAGCTCTTTCGCAAGCTCCAGCACATTCACTAGCACCAGAATCTTCACTAGAACCAGCACCTACACTAACACCAGCACTTGACTAGCATCAGTACCTCTACTAGCACCAGAACCTTCACGAGCACCAGCACCTTCACTAACACCAGCACCAACATTAGCACCAGAACCTTCACTAGCACAAGCATCTTCACTAGCACCAGCACCTTCACAATCACCAGCACCTTCACTAGCACCAGCACCTTCGCTAGCATCACTACCTTCACTAGCACCAGCACCATCATTTGCACCGCACCTTCACTATCACCAGAACCTTCACTATCACCAGCACCTTCACTAGCACCAGTACCTTCACTAGCACCAGCTCTGTTCCTAATTAAGGCCAAGCCCTGCCAGTCACACGTTCAATTCAAGGAACTTCATTCTCCAAACTGCCTCGGTTAGAAACGATGAAATGATAGGATGACCTTCAAAATATTTCACTAAATATGCCTCAATTAGAGTAATATTTTATCACATTGTGATATTCAACGCCTTGCATTGATAGTCAATGGTATTAATGGTAATATATTATCCTCTCTGGCAATAGAGATACCGATCGAGTGACGGTGACTATTGCCAATAGCGTGACGATGACTATTACCAATAGAGTGACGGTGAGTATTGCAGATAGAGTGACGATGACTAATACCGATAGAGTGACGATGACTATTGCCGATAAAGTGACGGTAACTATTGCGGATATAGTGACGGTGAATGTTGCCAATAGATTGACGGTGACCATTGCCAATAGAGTGACGGTGCTATTACCGATAGCGTGACGGTGACTATTGATGTTAGAGGGACGGCGATTATTGCCAATAGGGTGACAGTGACTAATTTCAATAGATTGAGTTGCGTTGTTTAATGATTTTACAGTTGATTCTTTTTTGTGGTGTGAGTGTTATTGGCACCCTGATTAATGCATTAGAGGGACCATCTCCCCCAAATCAGAAAAAAGAAAAATAGATATTTCTTTGCCTAAAATGCAAAATATCTCCCGGATAACGTGTTCAAATATTAGTGCTAAAAACAATCTAAAAGTGCTTCATAAACAGACGGACGATATTGTAAATTATACCTGTCAGGTTTGTCAAAAGACCTATCAGGACAGGTATTGAGTGTATATTTGGATTTTGCATCAAATGATTTGTTGACTAGATTCATCAAAAAGAGGACACAACACCCAGACAAGAGTCTCCACGCTAATTTTTGGAACCAGAATTATTTCAGTCGGACAATTTTTTTCTCCAAAATTTCCGTAAAATTGGTCTCCTTAAAAAGTACTTTTTTTTATTTCAATGGGCATCAACCCAGACACTTTTCAGAGCTAGAGACACGGGGTTTGGTTAATTTTCTTCATATATGATATTTCACAGATTTACAGACAGGATTTTCAAATTTCTTGTTGTGTGAGGAGGTATAATGAGATATATGAAAAAAATCTATGTTTTTTGATAAATAATTAGAAAAACCTCTTTCTACAATTTTTCTTAGATAAAATTGAATAATAATAGTACTCTGCCTCTTAGAAGAACCGCCCCATTTTTTTTTTTTGGGGGGGGGGGGTGAAGAGGGCTAAGACGAATTTTTTTTGAATAAAAAATAGCTACATTTGAGTAGCATAATCCCTGCAAATATCAAATTTGTACATTAATTAATACATTTTTTTTTTACTTTAGGGAGACGGTCTCCTTAAAAACCGTGAAAATTATATATGAGTATAAATGTTTAGGAGAGTGAGATCTTTCTATTCAGGTTTTTATAACTAAATTAATGTGATGTGTTATAATTTCAGTTCAATTCATATTAAATTATTGCTACGATTCTATTCTAGCTGAAGTCACTCCTTAGCTATTCTATTTCTCAGTTCAAACTCCGAGTAGTTCATTTCACAAGGTATTCCAGTATCTAAGAAAAAACCCAGACAACATTCAAGCAGACCTGTTGAGTTTGTAGAACATGCTGTTCTCCGGGCAAGAAGAAATGGAATAATCTCATAAATCACAAGTGAACGTCCAGGGAATCACGGAAGGAATTACCAAAGGAATAAAATATCGAAAAAAAGAGGGAATATTGAGGGAATACCAATGAAATAAGACATCCAAAGGAAGAGGGAATATTCCGAGGTCAATCTCCTCATATTATGTGACATACATTTCAGGTAAGTAAGTGTAGACGAGCTCTTAGCTACGCAATTCGTTCGTACACATTTTTGTCTTTTTTTAGGCAAATATCTAATAGCTGAATTTATTTATTTCACTTCTGTTAATTCAAATTTAAAGGAAATCAAATGCTTCCACCATTGGCTGTTAATTAGTCAAAAAATATTTTGAATTTTTTTATAGCGCTTTTCCGATGGTTTCCTTATGCAATTTAATTTCACAAAATCAATTACTTTGACTCTGCAAAAATAAGTGAATTTTTAGTAAAGTATAAAAATATTACCTGAACAATTATTGTTGAGATGAGATAAAATAAATACACTTTTACTTATAATATAAAAGATGATTTAAAAGTTATATATCAAATATATATACAGTTTGTATTGTATATATTTATTGTATATTTTTGATGATGTCATGTCGAAAATTACACTTGTTACTTTTTTAGAAAAGTAATATATTCTTTTTGCTGTAATCGAATCTTTCAGACAGAAAATAACTGTTTTGTCAATGGGTAATAAAAAATTGATGACTTTAAATATATGCAAAGTGGACATACAGTCAATCGAGCGATTGCAAGAACTGATTAACTATGTACTGACGAACACGTAAAAGTATGATTCCACCGAAATCGTGCGCTGCACAAAAGGTTACGCATTTTTGTCCTTGTTGTCCATTCGTTCACCGGAAAGCTGTGCGTACCTTTTTTTACCCATACAGTGCGGTGCATTTGCTTCTCTGTACTCCTACAAAAGTTACGCACAGCTTGTCATTCGCCCACAGCTATAAACTTTGGTTTACAGACATATGTAATTCTAGATTATGCCGACTTCTTCTCTCGGTGCTATAGAGCAGGAATAATTTTCCATTTTTGAAATACCTCAGTTGAATCAAAATTTAATTGTTAAATCGATCCATGAATAGCTTCATGTCTCTTATTCATATTCTTGTAGTCATCATGTCCAGTTTCACATAGCTCAGGACATGTAACTTGACTATAAGGCTTGAATGAAGGCTACAATCTGGTCATTATTATAATCCATATTTCAATGAAGTGCGCGTACAAAATGTTGCTGCTTCTGAAGACGAGTCCACAGAAAAACGTGTACGCGCACAAAAGAAAAGTGGTTCCAACAATACATACATTTGTGAATGTGCAGCACAGTGCCGCACATTGGTGGAATCGTACCTCAAGACCTGCATTGCCAATATACCAATGTTGAACTGGAAATGAAGCACTATATAAAAAGATTCGTTCAAATTCACAAAACCAGTCAGTTTGGAAATAAACTAAACTAGATGCATAACTGAAGAGTGTAGTACATTTGATATCACACATTCAATAAATTCTCTAAGCAATTGGATCTCCTTTTACAAATTTAATTTCTACAGCAATTGTGTTTGCTTTCTCGTGTTTTTCTTTTTATTTAATTTCGTTCATGAAATTATTGTTCATTACTGCATTAATTCATTAACAAACAAAACTGTTGTTTGTCTTTGTCCAATAGTGTCTATGTTAACTGCAACTGAATGAAGTTCAATGCGGAACCTTCCTTTGTCCTCGCAATGCACTTTGTTGACTGTTCTCTTTTCTATCGAATTTGAATGATATATTCGTAACGCAAAACATGTGTGCATCAATAAAAAATAAATTCAACGAATAATGGAGACCAATATTCGCACAATATTTTAGCTGGAATTCAAAAATTTATTTAGGGGAAGAAATAAAGTAAGTAAATACTCTAATGAAATAAAAATTAAATAAACTAATCAGTGTCACTATGGGAAAAAATAGATTAATAATTTTGATATTTATAGGCTGGAAATTATTGGTATGTTAGTAATTCAATTACAGCAGAAAGCTCATTATCTGGTCCCGTACTATCAACTCATTATCTGGTCCTGTACTATCAGCTCATTATCTGGTCCTGTACCATCAACTCATTATCTGGTTATATACCATCAGCTCATTATCTAGTCCTACATCAGCTCATTATCTTTTCCTACTAATAACAATGGTAACATCTCTGTAATAATATTGGTAAAATTCCTGTAATAACAATGGTAACATCTCTGTTATAATTATGTTAACATATCTGTAATAATAATGGTAACATCTCTGTAATAATAATGGTAACATCTCTGTTATAATTATGTTAACATCTCTGTAATAATAATGGTAACATCTCTGTAATAATAATAGTTACATCTTCGTAATAATTATGTTAACATATCTGTAATAATAATGGTTACATCTCTGTAATAAAAATGGTAACATCTCTGTAATAATAATGTTAAAATCTCTGTAATAATAATGGTAACATCTCTGTAATAATAATGGTAATAACTTTGTAATAATGATGGTAACATCTTTGTAATAATAATGGTAACATCTCTGTAATAATAATGGTAACATCTCTGTAATAATATTGGTAACATCTCTGTAATAATATTGATAACATCTCTGTAATAATATTGGTAACATCTCTGTAATAATATTGGTAACATCTCTGTAATAATAATGGTAACATCTCTGTAATAATATTGGTAACATCTCTGTTATAATAATGGTAACATCTCTGTAATAATAATGGTAATATCTCTGTAATAATGATGGTAACATCTCTGTAATAATAATGGTAACATCTCTGTAATAATATTGGTAACATCTCTGTAATAATATTGGTAACATCTCTGTAATAATATTGGTAACATCTCTGTAATAACTGTCAGGCAATCTTCATGATGGTGAGGATTATCTCAAGTCTCCATTAAACAATGTCCGTAAAAAGACTCTTCTTACAATGACCAAAAAGTCTCCAGTGAATGTCAAGACTACGTTTCTCTTCTAATATTAGATATTGCATGAAGCGAACTTTTAAAATAGGAAATTAATTGTAAATTAAAATGCCAATGCATATATTATCATACAATAATAATCGTTGATTCCCGGCTTGGAAAAGAATCATGTATCATATCTTGAAGATTTCCAAACTGTTTCATAATAATATGTTACTAAATTATTGAAAATACATGTGAATTTTTTTTCTAATATCTGTATTATATTTTGATAAATTTATTGTTCATATATCCCTGCAAACAATTCCCCATGTCTTACACATTGTCACCATATGGTTGGACTGTTTTAACGTGAAAAATCCTTTTTAAGATGTATCATCCACATTGGAACAACATAAATAATAAATTTACAGATAGTTAATATATGGTTGGTTACGCGATATCATAACCACATGCCCCCAATGCGGTCAGTTTGAGTCCCACTCTGTGCTCTCCTTACTTCCTGACTGTCAGGGTGACTAATCCGATCGGCACGACCGCTGCCTTGAACCTACCCCAATTTTCAAGAGTAATATTTTGGAGGAAATTTTACCCAATTGTTGAAATATTAAAGTAAAAGTAAAAGCTCAAATAAAAAGCTCAAACTTCATCATGATAATGGATGTATATAAGAAAATATGTTTTTTCTTAAACTGAATTGTGTTTAGATCTTATATAGTGAGTCTCTGAAATTATTTCTTTTACTTATTCCTATTTTTAATGGATCCTTAATTCCAAGTCCATTTGCTCCCGTCTATAAGGTATCTTGTGAACATTAATAGCTAACAATAATTTCAATATTGCAGTAATTTTCATTCTTTATAACAACTGAAAATCATAGAAAAAAATACAAAAAACTCACCAATCGAAGCGTAAAATATGTCATAAGTGATGCTGAGGTGGAATTCTTTCATTTTATTTAAAATGAATATTGAAATAGACATAAATTGAGTATATTAATGAATTAGGCGATGTATTTTAGCATCAAAAAACCAGTCTGAGAAATGTATCGAAAAGTCAATACTAGAAAAATTCCATGGTATCTGTATTCTGTAATCACGTAGTCTCAATTAAGTTAAGGTGCTAGGTCCAAATTACATCTCATACAAGCTAACATCTCCGTAATTCGTATTATTATAACTGTAGCATGGACAGTAAGCGGTATGGGATTACTCTTCCTAATTAAACACCGCCACAATATCCGATTAACAGGCATTGCATCTGTAGTTTAGTTATAGCTTCAATTACATTGGGTTGGTGTTTTGTTTTATTGGGTCAGAGACACATTAAATGAATTGCATTACACCCTGCAATTGTGTCCATGAATAGCTCTATTGACCAGGCATCTGTTAGTAATAATATCAGTATATATATCACTTTACTTAGCTGGCTGCACGAACTTGTACTTGGTATTTTAAAATTCATTTCTTTTCAACATACGGTACATAATTATATAATAATCAAATCTAACAAAGTATCAAGCATTCTCAATTTAAAGGTGAGATATAGCTTAAAATACCATTTACTTTTTTTCGTTATCGACATCATTTCGCATTGTAATGAACTGCAACTAACTATCAGTGAGTTTATGTTTCATGCCATCACTCGGGCTGTACTCACAGAGAAAGGATTAATTGAATCAAATCAAATTTGATTTTTTTGACTTATGTGGATGGTTTGATTCTGCCCCCATCCACGTGGTGAGTTCCATTTACTATTAAAAATGGGATAAATTAACTATGGTTAAAACGAAACAGTCGTCTTGACTCACACCTAAACTTTAAAAAAGTAGCACAAAATTGAATAGCAAGGTAATTTATACTTCAGATACATTGGATTAACAGTCTTTGTGAGTTAATACGGTGTCCGGAAAACTGCCAGGCGGAAAACTGCCAAGCGGAAAACTGCTAGGCGGAAAACTGCCGTAGCGGAAAACTGCAATGCGGAAAACTGCGAGGCGGAAAACTGCCAGTCACTTAATGGGAATTTATAATTTTTTTACTTTTATTATTAAGTTATAAACACATTCAAAGAACATTTTAATTAAAAAAACGGCGTCAGCCCTTTGTTAAAGGATTAAGGGGATATTCATTTTTACAGTAATAGAAATATAGATATTTGATTACTTAATATCCAAATGAAAATCATATTTCAACAAAGCTACCTTATTTAACACACAGTTTACCAAACTTCAGTACACATAAGGAAGTAACAATTACCATTTTATACTTATTTGCTATGTCACGTATATTTTAAAAAAACATGTTAAGTTACGTATATATGTAGTCTCTTGTTTTTTTTTTCCTATATTAATGTCAGCAATATAACCTTCGGTTCAAAAGCAAACGTTAAACCCCGCGTACTGATTTGTGATTAATAGCTAATTATATATTCTTATAATTAATCAATCTTAAATTATACAATAAATTAAGCGTATGTTAAATCAACATATATGTATGTTCAATATTTATTATATTTACATTTTTATTCTCCATGTCAATAGCACAATTCCTTCATGTTTACAATATTCCTTTATATGTAACAAGTATTAATAATTAATGTACAATCCAATTCGATCGAGTGAAATTGTCAGAGATTTAGGTACTATTGGTAGGTAATAGTAGTTTAATAATCATAGATGTTGTGTTGCAAATTCTAAATATTTCACAAACATATATTGAAGTTGTTTTATAATGAGTACAAGCGAACATTAAACTTGAAGACTTGTTCAGTTTTCAAATTATAAAAAAAAATTTAGACTGTTAGCGTGTTATGAACTGATAATTTAAAGATGCGTTGTGTAAATAAAGAAATTGTACTCTGTCCCTAATACTATATTTCTTTGTTGCTTCTCTTAGTATCTTAAACCTTTTCTAAGAAAGATTTTAGTTTTTAATTTCTATATAATATTTCATACATACCTTTAATATTTATATATTTACATATTTTTCTAATAAATTTTCTACATTTACCTATTATTTTTGTTTTGTATACTAAGTATAAATGAATGTTCCTTAACTGCTTAACGTATAATTATAAATTAAAATGTTATTATTGACTGAAGTCTTTAAATTACCAGTACATGACTGGCAGCTTTCCGCCTGGCAATTTTCCACCTGACAGTATTCCGCTTCGGCAGTTTTCCGCCTGGCAGTCTTCCGCCTGGCAGTTTTCCGCCTGGCAGTTTTCCGTGTACCGTTAATACAATACAGCATATCATAGTTGTTCCAACATACGTTAATATTCCCAAAACAGTAACTTTTAACTCTCATAGTAAGTTGATTCAATCCATAAAATGAATTGAATTAACTAACGCTTGGTGACATACCGCTTCATGGTTGATAAAACTCTAGTGAAAACATGAATATAGTCCAACCATCTCACATAATAAACTGAATCAAAGCATAAATTGATAACCCATTAGATATGAACATATGGATTGTACCTTTTTCTCTCTGTGTATGTCACGACAAAATTTCTCTACTTTAAAATAGCATTAAAGTAGTGTATGTAAGTAAGTTTTACTCATAAAGTATATCTCTTTGATTCCTGTTATCGATAATATATGTAGTTAAAATGATACGGTAAAAGTATTTATTCTTTCTATAAATTGTAGTGCAATTAAGGTAAATATATTATCTTACAATTGTTATTGGAAGGTTTTAGTGGTAAATAAATTCTTTACACGCGTAAAATTGGAGCTTGTGTAAGTCAGATAATGGTAAGTCAGATAATGGAAAAGTAAACACTTCAATTTATTCTTCACTGTGTTTTAAAAACTGAATAAATGGCTGGCTACGGTAGAATTATTTATTCAAGAGAATAGTTACTTCATAAAATAAAAAGGTATGTACAATTCAAAACTCATTACCAATGAAATTCAATGGAAATTATGAATGTTACGTTATATCAATTCGTGTGTCAAATATATTACAGAATATTCTATATATATTTTAATGTGGAGAGATTGTTTCAGTTTATCCCTTTCGCCTAAAATGTTAAAGCAATAAATTAGTGCACCTAATTTTTAGCAACTAATAGAATATCTCCTCATATTTCGAGATAAACCAAAAAGGTGAGATTCTTGCAGTTCATTCTAAGTTACAGTAACCATATTTCTTAATCTGATGTAAGGTGAAAAACCGAAGTTGAAGAACTTTTATTCTCCATTTCAAAAGACTGGGGAAGCCATTCTCTGTAAGAGCAGAAAATCCAATATGAATTAGTCTGATTGAAGCCTAATGTAATGTATTGGTTGGTGAAAGAAGATGAAGTATTATAATAATGTATTACATGTTAATGTTGATAGATTTGAGTCTCTATTATCCCTAGAATTTTTTTTCCTTATTCATATTGTAATTTCTTCGACTAAATATATAGGTTTTTGCTGAATGAAATTTATATAATGAATGAGAGTCAATTTTTAACTAATATCCAAAACCAATATATTTTATTTCTTTGCAAACAATAACAAAGCTACAAAACGTGAGAAAATCAAACTTATAACAATTTTAGATTTTGAATACATAGTAATCTCTCACAATTTTTTTATAACTACCAGTGCTCTATCTCGTTAGGAAATAGCTGACAACTTTAGCGACATGTACCATGCAAATGATTATCCATTCCTACCACTAATTCTCGAGCAATTGTCTCTGGAACTTTTATCGTTCAGTCAATTTTGATGGCCAATTTGTAATGGAGGAAAAAGTGAACTTCTGGGAAATTTTGACCAAAGTTATAATACTCAAAAGTTAAAAACTATTTCATTCATTTAATAGAAAAGTTACAATATCGATAGTAACTGATTAGTAAAGTTTTTATATGTAGATAACAAATAATTAACCTATTGACATGAAATTATTATGTTTCAACACTCTTCAAAGCTGTACATATTTATTGTTTAAGTGGGTGAATTGATTTTATTCAATGAAATATTTGTCAAGGGTCAAACGTTGGCTGTTATAGCGCCTGTCTATCTGAACTGAATTAAATAATTTAACCTTTAATTAAAATAAGATTTTTTTGCTTTCTCAAGTATGGAAGTGAATCTTGATACGCATTTTGAGTTAAAATTTTTTATCAAGACTAATCCAGTGTAAGCAGGTATAGATACCTGCTTAGTGGTTATTGAAAACTATATTATGGGTATTTATATAATTTTGTAACTTACATTCTTGTAATTGGTTATTATTTATCTATATAGGTTTAAAGTTATAACTATATATATTTCTAAATAATGTGAACAATGAAAAGCAACAAACAGTCATACTTTATGTCACTACACAGTTTTTCTCTAAATAGTTTTTTTCTCTAAATTAGGCCCCATGAAAAGTAAAAATGATATTGTATCCGGAGGTGGAAAAGGATCTGCTACATTGCTGACGTCTTGGCATTGCATTCGAACGAATTGTAATTTATTCCACAGTTACATATCAAAAATGGTTAAAGAACAAAAAAAAAAAACGTGCAAAGAAAAAACCCGCGGCCAAAAACCCCACTTGCAATAAACCCCCGGACAAAAAACCCTGATCATTATTTTCTCATTAATAACATTACTATATATGTTATAGATATAAAGAGATATAGTGTAAATACATAAGATTAGGTTTTGGTCCTGTTGTCTCCCCCCCCCCCCCCCCCCGCCTTCTCACCCAGCTAGGTTTGATAGTGACAAAATGTATGCTTTACTTATTTTACTACACTGCGATCATCGATAATAGCTTGAACATAAAATTCCAATTTCTTAAGTTTCTGAGTATGAAATTTACGATTTTATATTACAGAAAATCTTAAAGAGTTACGGCAAGATCGTTCAATAAGTTTAAAGCTTGCTGTGCAACGCTTCTCACTGTTAATCACGATTTTGCTCTTTTTTTGTGTGGCCAATGATAATAGCTTTTAATATTCTCAACAGCAAGGCCTTAACTGAGGATAAGAATTGTATAATAATAAAGTAATCTGCTAAAGGTAACTTTCCTGATGCCAGTGCTGCAAAAAATGGCCGCCATGTTGACACTGTGAAGATATTTCAGAGAATTCCATCCCAAAGAAAGAAACAATCTGATGCTGGAATATCCAAGGCAGTGAATGGTAGGGATTTAAAGAATATTACTCGTCAGCTTCGTAAAAGACCTGGACAAACGAGTAAGTCCATTTTCGATTAAGCTGGACATCCTAAGGAACCAAAATCTACTCGGAATTTCATTCCTGGGACCATATAAGTCCCTGCTAGTCCCTCTTAAAATGCCCCCTCCTACTGTGTGCTGTATTAGAATACAGCAGAATATAATATTTAATAAGTTTGTTAGTTTTGTGTAGATTGTAGAATAAATATACTGTATATACATATAAGTTGTTGATGAAATAAAGATTTCTACGTCCAAAATTTTATATACTTCATGTAGTAGTATTTTACAATAAAGTGTGTTTTCTTTTAATATTATACCTTAGTGATGCATACCTTAGCTGCATCACCTAGTTAGAGTCTCACTTTTCACCGTGTAACTAATTAGATTGGTCAATTTCATACTTGTGTTAATAAGTGATGTCAGAGCAGCTCCGCGTTGTTTTTGTGACTTGAGTTTTGTTCATTGAATTGATACACTGGTGTAGCCGACTGACACCAAGATGTAAGTTGTAATCTTTATTCACTGTGATTATGTTGTTATTGATTAATATTGTTTATATCATGATGTTATGTTGCTTGAATAAGTTGTAAGTTTATCCATTCTTCTTTGGCAGAATTTAATACTTTCTTGAACTTGAAGTAAACTATGAAATACTGCTGAATATTTCAATTTGAAGATATTCACAAACCTAAAGCAGTACATACTGAAAGATACAAGAACTTAAGGATCGAATGGGCAAGGAAGTATCTGAAGATAAACATGAGTTTCGTTCTGTTCACAGACGAGACTCGTGCGACTCTTGATGGACCTGATGGCTGGGCAAATGGTTGGGTGTATTACGGAGATGAACTTCATCATCGTTTAAGACGTCAACAACAGGGAAAAGGGGTTATGATATGGGCAGGTATCATAGGGAGTACACTTGTTGGTCCTATCAAAGTGCCTATCAAAGTGCTGCGTATTGATTCCCTTAAGGAATCACTGGTGCCATGGTTATACGAGATACCTCTCTCACTGCTCCGGTTCTTTCGTGTTTATGCATGACAATGCTCCTCCCAGATAAACATAGCCTCTTTGGGTATCCTAGGCGAAAAACTGATGACTCGGCCACATATTATCTCCCGATTGAACACTTGTGGTCTATCATCAAACGACATGTTTATGCTGGATGCCAATATAAATCTAAACGAGACTTGTGGGACGCTGTTAATATTGTAGCAAGAGCAATACCAACTGCCACCATCAAAAAGTTAACTGATTCCATGGTTAAGACACTTTTTGTTGTAATAAAATAACGAGGTGCCCGTGTGGGTAAAAAATGACTTTTTGAAAAAAATTGAATAATTGTTAGCAAATATTTACTAAATATATCTTTAATTTATCCCTATTTTGTATAATTATTCCAAATTGTACTGTAACAAAGGTAATATTTTTCTGTTTTCACTGAAAAGCTATTACCGCTAGCCATATGAAATTTACCGATTTATATATTTTATAGTTTTTCATAAATATTAACAATTACTTTTGGTCTTTATTTTGTCAGAAAAGTTAGCTTAAGGTATTACATCTTCTGTTAAAAATTATGATAATTCTATTAACAGAAACTTGAGATTATCGTTGGTCTCAGTGTATAAAATGGGTATACCTCATTTTGCTAAAAATTTGTCATATTTTTAGGCAAACATGTAAAAATTATTGGTTCGCATCGAACAATGTTAAAAACATACTATTAAAAATAAATTAGGCAATTTAAATCGAACAGGGGTTTTTGTATAATATATTTTTTTTTTTGTCTGGAGGGTATTTCACCCTATTTATTGCATGGGGGATTTTGGTCCAGTAGTATTTGGCTCGGGTGGATTTTGACCGCA
Source organism: Caprella mutica (assembly GCA_947561585.1). Classification (NCBI taxonomy): domain Eukaryota; kingdom Metazoa; phylum Arthropoda; class Malacostraca; order Amphipoda; family Caprellidae; genus Caprella; species Caprella mutica. Next base: position 91,442 of record CANNZV010003541.1, read on the forward strand.
GACGATTTATTGCACAGGGAGTTTTTGTACTGGAATCATTAAAAATATATTTAAAATACTAGTTATATATTTATGTTTATTGAAAGTTTACTATTAGTCCAACATTTCTTATATTGGATTATGTAATATCATCCGTTGGTGTGTTCACTATTTTTAATAATATCACTTCTCGATATCAAAATGAATGTATGATTTGTACTTCGAAAATGTATTATCTTATTGAATTTTAAATCATAACTATCATGTCTTGTAAAGAGTGAAATAAAACATTTATTCATATGATAACGTGAGTTTCACATATTTGGAATTATAATGGAGGATATATTACATTATCTCTGAACTTATAGTAGAAGATTTTCACACCTCATCCTCTAACTAATTCCCCACCCTGTACCAATTCCCCATACTATTCCAATTAAATAAATAAAATCTTTTTTATATTTTAATTTATTTAAGTAAGGGAAAAACGATGACGTTATTTTTTAAATTAGATCAACACGAGTTATTTATTTTTACATAAAGACATGGGTTTGAATAGTGATATTGTACATGATGTATAATAGCACTAAATGTGACTGTTAACAATTGAATTGATAGATGGCATACTATTAATGCTATCATTTTGCCACACACTATCATTATCTAACGGGTACTATCATCTAGAATATACACTCTCAATAGTAACTATATCATTCCCCTTTGACAATATTGACATCTAGAATACTGCCACTCGAGCAATAATCACCCTAATAAATATTGTCAGTATTTTTAACTTTAAAAATGTTGATAAAATAAATACATAATGTTTTTTTTTTCATTATAAAATCTATTATTTTCTTTATTATGTAAATATTTCCAAATATACTATTCAGTACTTCAGCTATAATGAATTAGGTTAATAGTCCGGTTGACCCTGTATGTTTTGAATAATATATATTAAATAAGTTAATTTGAATATAGATGGATAATGTTAGTCAGAATTAAAATATTTGCATGAATTTGATTAGTATTCAATATGTAGTTGGTGACTGATAGATGTGTATATTAAAAATTATTTCTTTCAGTGACCGGTAAGCCTTGGTTACAGTCATTCATATTTATCATTGATTAATATTTTGTATAATACTAAATATTTAGCATTTTCTATATAAAAAAATTAACATTTTGTTGGCCAATCACAAGATGTTTATTTTCCACTACACATGTGATTGATAGCAGAATGAAGGTTGAGTGCATTAGGGTGGCTCATAACAATGCCAAAAACCATAAATTTTGAAATCACATTGTCCTTAGTGCGGAAAAGTTACGAAATGACGTGAAAAAACTCTGTGCAAAATCATAGCTCAATCAATTAACATCTTAAGGTTCAACATGACATATGCAGTTCAATTGTATGAATATATATATAATTTAGGTTTAATTTTGCAATTTGAGAGCACTTATGGCAAAGGAATTAACTTTCCTTAGGTTTAATTGTATTTAAGAGTCTATTACCCAGGTAACATTGAAATATCCCAGGAATATTCCCTGGATATTTATATGTTCCCTCATTATCCGCTATCATGAAATGATATCGAGGGAATATCCCTGGAACCAAGAAAAAATTAGCTGTTCCCATTACGATTTCAAGGGAATATCCCAGGAATATATGAAAATTAGCTGTTCCCCTTACGAATTCAAGGGAATATTCCAGGAATTTATGAAAATTAGCTGTTTCCCTTCGATTTCAAGGGAATATCCCTGGAATTTGTGAAAATTAGCTGTTCCCCTTACGATTTCGAGGGAATATCCCAGGAATTTATGAAAATTAGCTGTTTCCCTTACGATTTCGAGGGAATATCCCAGGAATTTATGGTGATTAGCGTATCCCATTACGATTTCGAGGGAATATCCCAGGAATTTATGGAAATTAGTGTATCCCATTACGATTTCGAGGGAATATCCCAGGAATTTATGGAGATTAGCATATCCCATTATGATTTCGAGGTAATATCCCTGGAACAGAGAAAAAAATAGCTGTTTCCCTTACGATTTCAAAGGAATATCCCTGGAATTTGTGAAAATTAGCTGATCCCTTTACGATATCGAGGGAATATTCTAGGAATTTATAAAAATTAGCTGTTCCCCTTACGATTTCGAGGGAATATCCCAGGAATTTGTAGAGATTAGGTAATCCTCTTACGATTTCGAGGGAATATCTCAAGAATTTATGGAAATTAGCGTATCCCATTACGATTTCCAGGGAAAATCTCGGGAACCGAGAAAAAATTAGCTGTCCTTCTTACGATTTCAAGGGAATATCCTAGAAATTCGTGAAAATTAGCTGTTTCCCTTACGATTTGGAATGAATATCCCAGGAATTTATGGAAATTAGTGTATCCCATTACGATTCGAGGGAATATCCCAGGAATCTATGGAGATTAGCATATCCTATTAAGGTTTCGAGGGAATATCCCTGGAACAGAGAAAAAAATAGCTGTTTTCCTTACGATTTCAATGGAATATCCCTGGAATTTGGGGAAATTAGTTGTTTCCCTTACGATTTCGAGGGAATATCCCAGGAATTTATGGAGATTAGCGTATCCCATTACGATTTCGAGGGAATATCCCAGGAATTTGTAGAAATTAGGTAATCCTCTTACGATTTCGAGGGAATATCTCAAGAATTTATGGAAATTAGCGTATCCCATTACGATTTCTAGGGAAAATCTCGGGAACCGAGAAAAAATTAGCTGTCCTTCTTACGATTTCAAGGGAATATCCTAGGAATTCGTGAAAATTAGCTGTTTCCCTTACGATTTCGAGTGAATATCCCAGGAATTTATGGAAATTAGTGTATCCCATTACGATTCGAGGGAATATCCTAGGAATTTATGGAGATTAGCATATCCTATTATGGTTTCGAGGGAATATCCCTGGAACAGAGAAAAAAATAGCTGTTTCCCTTACGATTTCAATGGAATATCCCTGGAATTTGTGAAAATTAGTTGTTTCCCTTACAATTTCGAGGGAATATCCCAGGAATTTATGGAGATTAGCGTATCCCATTACGATTTCGAGGGAATATCCCAGGAATTTACGGAAATTAGTGTATCCCATTAAGATTTCGAGGGAATATCCCTGGAACAGAGAAAAAATTAGCTGTTTCCCCTACGATTTCAAGGGAATATCCCAAGAATTTGTGAAAATTAGCTGTTCCCCTTATGATTTCGAAGGAATATCCCAGGAATTTGTAGAAATTAGGGAATCCCCTTACAATTTCGAGGGAATATCCCAGGAATTTATGGAAATTAGCGTATCCCATTACGATTTCTAGGGAAAATCTCTGGAACCGAGAAAAAATTAGCTGTCCCCCTTACGATTTCATGGGAATATCCCTGGAATTCGTGAAAATTAGCTGTTTCCCCTACGATTTCGAGGGAATATCCCAGGAATTTATGGAAATTAGAGTATCCCATTACGATTTCGAGGGAATATCCCTGGAATCAAGAAAAAAACTGTTCTTCTTACGATTTCAAGGGAATATCCCAGGAATCTGTGAAAATTAGCTGTTCCCCTTACGATTTCGAGAGAATATTACAGGAATTAGTAAAATTAGTCGATATCGAGGAAATATTACAGGAATGAGAGATAATTAGGTGACCCCAAATGATATCGATAATATTCCAAGGATGATAATATTCCATGGATTAGTGAAAATTACCTCACCCACTAACGATATCTAAGGAATATTCCAAGAATGAATTAGAATTACTTGATCCTCTAATGATATCAAGGGAATATTCCAGAAATTAGAAAAAATTAGATGATGTCCTAATGATATCAAGGGAATATTCCAGGAATTAATGAAAACCAGTTGATCCCTTTCCGATATCGAGGGAATATTCCAGGAATTAGTGAAAATTAGTTGATTCCCTATTGATATCGAGGGAATATTCCAACAATTCCAGAAAATTTGTTGATCCCTTAAGGATATTGAAGGAATATTCCAGGAATTACTAAAATTTAGTTGATCCAATAACAATATAGAAGGAATATTCCAGGAATTAGTGATAAATAGTTGATCCCAAAAAATTTACAAGAAACTATTATGAAAGAAAAAAAGAAATAATTGATGAAATATGAAACTATATTTATCGATCATAATCTAAATATAAACTTGAGTTATCACATTGGATAAACTTAATTAAAAATCCTACTTCTACTGTGTCCAGGATGGTCGAGTGGTTAGCGTCGCAAGCAGAAGTCAACAAGGTGCTGGTTCGAGACCCGGAAACATTACTTCATTTCTTTTTCCATTTATTTCCATTTAATTTGTATATAACAATATGTATCATTCAACTAATTCATGTAAAGTCAAACGTAAACGTATAAATGCTGTATATGCTAGGAAATATTAATTTTGGTTTTCTTATTTTTATATCCTTCCTCTATTCTAGATATCCAGGTAATATTCAGGGAATATTCCCTCTTCCCAGGTAGCAAGCAGATATTGGGGCAATATTGTAATCTTTGGACAATATTTGAAGATTGTGGCAAATATTACCCCAATATTGGGGTAATATTTTGTTATTTCTCACATTGCACGGAGTATTGCCCCAAATATTATAGCAATGTTGGTAATTCAATATTAGGTTGTTGATGATATTATACATTTTTTTACATATTGATTGATTTCTTTCATATCCGTCAATCGTTCTAAATTTTTGATTTTATAAATTTAATATTAGTTATTAATATCGGGTTCATTATTGGGAAACATTGCCCAAATATTCGGAATGATAATAACATAATGTTTGCATTGAATTATACCAATTTAACAATTGAGTCAAATTTAACTTGTAAAATTGTGATTTGGAAGATCTTAGTTTCAACAGTTTGAGATATATACTGTATTAAAATGGTCAAATTTGGGCGAAATTAATTGAAATATAATAGCTGAAACTAAATTATCAGATAATATTTAAAAAAAATAGTTAATAAATAACAACTAGATAATTAACGTATACATCTTTTTTTATTTATTTAGGTACCTGTTTTGTTATACAATTATTCAAAAAGTGATATTGCGTCATTTCTTTGTTTAAAGGGGCAGTTCAGTCAAAATCAAACTATCGCCAAATTGGTCCTAAATCGATTTAATATATTTATTTATGTAGCATTAGAATATTCGTTGATTTTAGAAATGTTTATGTAAAAAGTATATTGTAAATTAGTTGCGCCATCTGTGGACTGCGGTGGACTGCGTAATTAATCATTGTACTACGTAAACAAAATGATAACCAGTGCCAGACTTGAATCGGTTATTAACTTATAGAAATAGTGAAAAGAATTTGTGAAATTGAATACTGTCCTTCGAGTCAATTAGATTTAGTTTTGAAAAGAAAACCATCTCTTCATAAATTACCTGTTAATACTGTTGATAGAGATATTGTTTACATGTTATCAGCTGTAAAATGTAAACAAATAGTTCAGAGTGGTGGCGCCATCTGTAGGAGGACGCAGGAACTAAATCGAATTTATAAAATATGATATATATCGCTTATTATATTTTTTTAAACCGTTTAATTCTACAAGAATGCTTTATTCTTACTAAGTGATCGTTCAACATTAATATTGTAAAAACAAAAAATGACTGAACTGCCCCTTTAAAAACAATGAAGCTGCAACACTGCTTACCTATCCGTTTTCCTGCAATTTACAGTCAGTGTTAGTTTTCGGAAAAAAGTAGTGTGAAACATGACAGAATAAATAACAATTATAAATCCCAATGAATATAAACTATATTTATTTTTAATATACATAGATATTATTCTTTTGTGTTCTCTCTGTCATTAGAAAATTATTATTCTTATGCTATAAACAGTAGAATGGCAACACTGCTTTATAACCGTTTTCCCGCTTTTCGAAATAGCGTTCAGTTTTCAGCCGAGATCAATGTGAATCATTTCGATCTGTGTTACTTCATCTGCTACAAAACTTCCTGTGTTAAAACCTAGAAAACTTATTTAAAAAGCAATTATGTCTCTTAGAAACTATTATAAAATAAAAATATCTTGTAGTGACTTTGCAAGTGAACTTTTAAGTGAAAATGCTCTTCCTCTCTTCTCGGACTCCCAAGAGATACGTATCTAGAAGCTGAGCGGCGCACACCAGAACGGCGCACCACTGTACATTCCATTAGATAGGTAATTTGAATACAGATTAATGATAAATGGAGTGAATTTGATAGGTACCTAATTGTCGTATCAAATTCATGTCTGACGCCTGACGGTACCTGAATCCAATGTTTATACTAAACAGTTTAATTATTCGATTGAGATGTTTAATTTGGAATAGAAAATATAATTCATCATAGAAAACTGTAATTGCAATTTTATGGGGTAACTATTGTAAACTTTCAGTCTGAGGTGTAAATAAAAAGTTAAAAACTTATCAGTTAGCCGTTAGGTAGATGTATCGGGGGGCGTGCCGCCCTCCGAACCCCCTGCCAGGTCATTAAACAATCATGAAGTGTGCAAAACAAAAAAACTAGCGGATACAACACACTACATAACAGATTTTCACATTGAGGTCATTAATAGAAAGTACAGTGGTGCGCCGTAATGTGGTGTGCCGCTCAGCTTTTGGATACTGTTGTCCCAAGACAATAGGTAACCCTGTCATTGAACAAAGTGAGAATATTATGAAAACAACACTGAAAATATTGTTGATGTGCACTCATTGAATGAACACCTTTCATTTTTCAAAGAGGTGTTCCTCAAATTTTTCTGATCAACCAGATAAATAAGCAGTCATGATACTGTGATACATACCATCATCATCTTACCTGTAACCTATTCAGTGTACTAGCTAAATGTGTGTATGTGTCTTGCTCCAGTTTGTATTTGGTGCACTGAACTCCTGACTTTTTCGAAAATCTGATAGTTAATAGGTACCTAGCTGCCAATATTTTTCATCAATTTGTCTAGTCCTTCAACATTTTTCCAGTTTCTCCTCCAAAAATTAATGGTAATACCTAGGTAGTATATGAATTACCTAATATCTACCAAGCTAAATATCCTACGTCATTGCAGGAATTTTTTTATTAGAGAAATTGAAGCTATCTCTCGAGATATCTTTGAAATTTACCACCAAATACAATCTGGATCTTGCTTCCATACTCTTATAAATTCATGGTTTTTCCATTACTCAGTCTGTATTTGGCAATCTGAACTCTGAATTAAATTTGATAGGCTAAATCATAGAGCCTAGATGAAAACTCGGTCTGTATTTGGGCTTGGCCCAGTCTGTATTTCGTGGTAAATTCCACCGAAAAATAGGTGCTTTCTGTAAAAAGTCGGTGGAATTTTTTGCACCAAATACAGACCGGGACTTGGCGATGAACTCTACTAATTATTCCTAGAATTAAGGTCAGAATGTATTTTTTCAGAATTTTTCCCCTCTGTGTCTGATAATAATATTCTAGCCAAGTTCCCAGGACCCAAGGCGGTGGTTTTTTAGCTACCTATTAATTCCCCAGTCTGTATTTCGGTGGAATTTTTTCCCCTCTAAAAATAATATTCTGACAAAGTCGGTGGATTTTTAGCTATTTATTCCTATGTTACCATTAATTTTTGATGGATAAATTGTGAAAATGTTGGTGGATCAGCCAAATTACTGGAAATTTATGGTGGATTTTTTCAGCTTTTTTGAAAAAGTCAGCGGGATTTTGTGCACCAAATACAAATTGGTTTATTGCTATGATACCCAGATTGTATTTGGTGGTAAATTCCAATGATATTTTGGGAGATATTCAATTTCACTAATAAAAAAATTCCTGCAATGTCAGAGGATATTTTGCTATTAATTCCTATATTACCATTAATTTTTGGAGGAGAAACTGGAAAAATGTTGGAGGTCTTGACAAATTGATGAAAAATGTTGGCAGCTATTTCTCAGATTTTTGAAAAAGTCTGAGGAGTTCAGTGCACCAAATACAAAGTTACAAACTGGTATGATACCATTAATTTTTGGTGGATTAATAAAGAAAATGTTGGTTGATCCTGAATCCTGATCTGTATTTGGTTCACAAAGTCTCACTGAGACACTGAATTTTAAAAAAACTGAAAAAATCCACCATAAATTTCCAGTAGCTAATTCAGCTGATCCACCAACTTTTTCTCAATTTATCCACCGTAATGAATGGTACCTAACATTCTAACATAGGAATAAATAGTTATTAGGGTAAGTTCCGTGTTATCGCACGGTTCCATATTTTCGAACACGTAAAAATCTTTATATAATAATCATTATTCAACTTTTATTTCAATTGGTATCCATGATACCAATTAGAATAGAAGTTAAATAATAATTATAGAGATCTACCAACTTTCCAAGTAATAAAATAAAGCATGTCCAAACTCGCCATTTTAATGGCGATTTTGTGACAGTTATTTTGAGCCCTTCAATTGCAAATGGCGAGTTTTATCTATTTTTCTCCTATGCTACAATACATGTTTTCAAGTATGGACAAAGTCGCCACTCGCCAGTATATTGGCAACTTTTGAGGGTTTAAATGAGTTGAAAAACATGTAAATGACAATTAAATCACTCCCAAAACATTCTCAAGAGATGCACATGCATCAGACTAAGAGCATAAACTGCACAATGATGTTTCCAAGTGTAAAATCTTTAGTAGAGAGTCAAATTTCTCCTTTAAATTATTTTAATGTGGCGACCTTGTTCCATTTTCTCACTAAACTTGCGACTTTCCTGCCACACCTTGAAACATGGGCTACAATGTTATTTTGGAGAGAATTTATGAAAATTTTATCATTTTGGAGAGAATTTGTTGAATTTTGGAGAGAGCTGGAGAGACAAATGGCGAGTTTATGAGAGATGCTATTTTACTTGGCGGCGACTTTGCCAGAATATTATTTTCAAAGGGGTTAAATTCTAGTGACGATGACGGTCCCAGTCTGCAGAATATGGTTTTTTTTTAACATTTTCTATGCGAACAATTCATAATTTCCTCCTATATTCACATGTATTTTACATTTGTACTGAGAACAGAAGTCTAAATATTATAATATAGAGGATTTCTTGGGGAACAGTTTACCAGTTCCTGCAGTCGCCAGTCTGGAATTCTACTGACATATCGATGAAATTTACCATAAAATATAAACTGGATTTAGGTTAGATCAGCCAAATTAAAATTATTGCAAATTCCTAATGAATTTTTTAACCTTTTTCAAAAAGTCAGTGGGATTTTGTGCACCAAATACACCAGATTGTATTTGATGATAAATTTCAATGATATGTCGACAGATATTCAATTTCTCTAATAAAAAAATTCCTGCAATATCGAAGGATATTTAACTATTAATTCCTATATTTAGGTATATTACCATTAATTTTTGGAGGGGAAACTGGAAAAATGTTGGAGGACTAGACCAGTCACCAATTGATGAAAAATGTTGGCAGCTATTTCTCAGATTTTTGAAAAAGTCAGAGGAGTTCTGTGCACCAAATACAAACTGGATTTTTGAATACTGAAGCCAGTGTGCATTTGAATGATTTGATGATCATTTCAACTGATAATTGGGAAGATTGAGCTAAACTTCAGAAATATTCTATTTTGATCATTCATATATTTACAGATTAATTTGGTGTTTTCCGTTATATATTTACTTTCAGTCCATTCTTTTATTGCAGTCAATTATCTTTTAACAAGTAACAAAGTTTGTTCTTTTTTTGCAACATTGTAATTTGACTTTGTAAATTACTTAATTTAGATAATATCAATCCATTCTTTTTGCAACATTGGAAGTTACTTAATTTACTATCAGTCTGTTCTTTTTGCAACATTGTAAGTTATTTTTTTACTATCAGTCCATTCTTTTTGCAACATTGGAAATTACTTAATTTACTATCAGTCTGTTCTTTTTGCAACATTGTAAGTTATTTAATTTACTATCAGTCCATTCTTTTTGCAACATTGGAAGTTACTTAATTTACTATCAGTCTGTTCTTTTTGCAACATTGGAAGTTACTTAATTTACTATCAGTCTGTTCTTTTTGCAACATTGGAAGTTATTCAATTCACTATTAGTTCATTCTTTTTTGCAACATTGGAAGTTAATTAATTAACTGTTTTATACTTTTAAAAAGTAACTGGTATCAGACTTGGTATTGGTATCGGTTACCAGAATTCTAAAGTGACTGTAGCTACTTGGTACTGGTATCGGTTACTAATATGGTATTGGTGCATCTCTAATTAATTTACGATTAGTCTGTTCTTTTTTGCAACATTGGAAATTATTTGATTAACTATCGGTCTGTTTTTTTTTCACATACAAATATCTTTCAATCAGTTAGATTATCAAATAAATTGTCTGATTTTTATGCCTAGCTATTGCTTATTGGTGAACTTATGATAAATTTATTAATTCAAGTAGCTATCATTATATAATATTAGTCATTAATATAATTGTATTTTTATGTATATAAATGTATGAAATAAAAATATTGTTTATATGCTTTACAGGGTTTATCAAGGTAGGTTTCCTCCAAAGTGGGAAACTGAAAACCATTTGGGGGAATCCTAAATTAGCTCTTCTTATTACTCATCCAAGGGCTTTATGATGTCTGTATCCTCCTTTGATTTATAATTAATAATTACTTTACCAATCAACATAGCTAAAATTCCACTTGACTTAGCTAGAATATTACTCTTAAAGGGAAAAAATTCCATTTACAAATCACAGTTGGTGGAATTTACCATGAATTATAGTCTGGGCTATGTCTAATCTAAACGACTGAATGCGTTTTGCAATGTCTGTTAACGTTTCTTGTAATAATTCAATTTATTTATACAGATGAAATTGATTTTGTTTTTATTAAATACTTCTATTCATTTGAATAGTGATAACAGTTTAAATTATTTTGCATGTGTAAGGTGTTGGTGGAAATGCTCCTTGTACTAATTAATTTCTATTTTAATCCTTAATGAAGATCTAAATGTTAATTATCCTTTTTATTTCAGTTATGATCCTTGATGTCTGTATTCTCAACACCCATCAGCATGGCTGCTCCACCCCACTCAACAGCAAATAGAATGGCGAATGTAGCTACAGCTTACTCGACACCTTGATATGACATCGATAGTCCTACTGCAGGAGAGATAAATGTAAGATGATGTACATTCAATGATTAACAGCCTTGGTGCTCATGATGTAACCTATTGAGATCCATGGTACCTTGTCTGTTGTTATTTGTGTACATCTCTTAACTGAACTACAAGCAGTTTCTTCATGAAATCACACATCTCTTGATATATTTCACTTGATAAGTGTAAGTATTGCAACATGCATCCCCTTGAAATCGAGGGAATATCCATTCACTTTCATATTTCCATTCCCTTGTTAATGAGGGGTTAACTGTTTTGATATTCCCTTTCTCTTCCCTTGATATCCAGGGAAGATTCCAGGAATATTTATATTTTAATTCCCTCTTGTTCCCCTTGATATCGAGGGAATATCCATTCACTTTCATATTTTCATTCCCTTGTTAATTAGGGGATAACTGATTTGATATTCCCTTTCTCTTCCCTTGATATCCAGGGAAGATTCCAGGAATATTTATATTTTAATTCCCTCTTGTTCCCCTTGATATCGAGGGAATATCCATTCACTTTCAAATTTTCATTCCCTGTTTAATGAGGGGATAACTGATTTGATATTCCCTTTCTCTTCCCTTGATATCCAGGGAGGATTCCAGGAATATTAATATTTTAATTCCCTCTTGTTTCACTTGATATCGAGGGAATATCCATTCACTTTCATATTTTCATTCCCTTGTTAATGAGGGGATAACTGTTTTGATATTAACTTTCTGTTCCCTTGATATCCAGGGAAATTTTTTAATTTTATTCCCTCTTGTTCCCCTTGATATCGAGGGAATATCCATTCACTTTCATATTTTCATTCCCTTGTTAACGAGGAGATAACTATTTTGATATTCCCTTTCTGTTCCCTTGATATTCAGGGAAGATTCCGGGAATAAATAATAAAATGTCCCATAAAGATCCCCTGGATATCAAAAGGGAATATCGCCTTATCGCGAAAAGTGTTAAATAGGAATATTCCAGGGATTAATGAAGGGGATATCAGGGAAATATTGCTGGGGATATCCCGGGGATATCCCGGGAACAATCAAATGTTACCTGGGATATAGGTTATTAAATTCGAGATTTGATCAAATTGATAAATATTTAGAGGTTCCACATAAGTGTGGAAAATAATTTTTCATTCAAATTTTGCAATTAAAAAAAAAAATATCACTGCTATATATAACGAAGATTTTAAAGAAGAAGTGAAGCATACTTATGATAAGAAATAAGTAAAAGATATTAAATAAATATAAAATAATTTCATTTACTCTATGATTAACAGCCGGCAATATCAATTAATTCATAATATATTATATATATATTATATATAATTAAGAATAAAGAAAACACAAATAATACAGGGTATAACTTTGTGTTTTCTCTAAGCAATAATTTTGTTTGTTATTATATTTCAAAATTGTCTTCTCTAGTATAATTATACATACTATATAAAATGAATTAAATGATATTGTCAAATGTTAATCATAGAGTAAGTAAGATTATTTTATATGTATTTGATATCTTTTACTTATTTATTATCATAAATACGCTGCACTTCTTCTTTAAATTCTTCGTGTATATATTATATAGTAAATTAAAGAAGTGCAGCACAAGGGAAACGACGAAATGTTGTACGTCCTTTTATAGGGATGGTCTCCCAGAAGTAGACCAATAATTATTAGTCAAATTATTATATAGTAATGATATTTTTTATCATAAAATTGCGCAATTTGAATGAAAAATAATTTTCTACACTCGCATATCGTTTGTTTGCAGCAACAACGTTATAAACACAAAATCATGTATTTTAGAGTTATCAATATAAACATATAAATCATAAAATACTGATTATTTTGATAAAAAAATCATCATTGTAACTCAAAAATATACCGATAGAAAGGCTAAATGTCCTAACAATATACCATTAAATGTACGTACATTAGATGTACTAAAATGCATCTCCTGAAAAATAGCTTATTTGAAGTTATGACAGTGTTCTTGTAAACAAGCGATATGTAGAACCTCTAAATATTTACAAAATTTGATCAAATCTCGAATTTAATAGCCTAAAAGACTTCCAAATACAATAAACCTTGGAAGAGTTGATTCCTTTGACCTGAGTGCACTAAAGTTGCAAAATTATACCTAATTTAGATATATTTATACAATTAAACTTCAGGTGTCATGCAGAACCTCAAGATGTTAATTGATTGAGCTAAGATTAGGCACAGAGTATTTTCTCATCAATTCGCAACTTTTCCGCACTAACGACAACGAGATTTCAAAAATTTTGGTTTTCGAGTTACCCTAGTGTGCATGCACTTTGTCAGTTCAATCTATTCTGAAACTGTCTTTGGTGAATGAAAAAGAAGGGGGTTGGCGTCTCTTATGCCCTAAATTATCGTAATTTGGATAATGTATTTTTTCCTTTTTCCATGTTTATCATCATTTAACCGCTATTGCAGTTTTGGAGTATTGCGCTGAGTTAATGCTCATTAAACATGACATGAGGTCAGTTATTTTATGTTTGGTAGGATCGTAGGATTAATTTGTCAGTGATAGGTGACTTGGATCATGCAGTCAATTAATTACCTTTCTGATAGCTACTTTCAGTCACTTGCATTTAATTTTCTTTGGTCGTCAGCTACATGGGCCTTGGGTCCGAAACAGACGTATAAACTCTATATATAATAATAATAAGCACTTCAAATATTATGAGGTCTTAGATTTCGTTTTGGTTAGCCTCGATGGCTTCAACTACTATCATCTTTTTATTTTCCTCTTCTATCTGTAAGTACAGCATCCAATGCTTCGTCTTTTGTAGTCATATTACTATTTAAGTGACTGTATTCAGTGAGTAGGTATTCTGCTTACATGAACTTTTTCAACGGCAAATACTAGGTGAATAGTTATATATTTAATTCTTTATATTCAATTTCTTTCTGACGTCATCAATATAGCCCCTACTAAAGTAACTAATCATTCACTGGGGTGGAATCTACTTATAGGGTTGAATATACCGGGGTGGAATATACCAGGGTGGAATTTACCGGGCTGAAATATACCTATGGAACTGTTCATTCGTATATATATTGTATACTATAGATCATGCTATTGGATTATGATGCCATACAAATAATAATGTATTGTTAGATTCAGTCGAAGTAACACAAAAAAATAGAATAGTCTCCATCTCCCACTCAATTGGTCATTTTTTAAGGTGTTATATAATTAATCAATCATTAAAAGTATGTAAATGCTAAATGATCTGTGATAGTTTATTACATTTCCAAATTCTTTGCGAATGTGAAAAGGATTTACCCTATATATTCTAAACTAATTAAAGGGAACATCTATAGTCACAGTATCAAATACAATAAATTAACATTTTCACTACAGGATTAAAGTGTTCTCGAAATAGCCTGCCACTAATAAGGTTTATATTGCCAAATAATTACACTTTAATTTAATCATTTAATGTAATAAGAGTCTGGGAGACTTCATTCACATTTTACTATATTCATGACGTGATGAAGTCTAATGGTAGACTAAGCTGATTGGAAGATGGGAAACTTTCTAAAAAATTTAGGTATTCTCTCTACAATTTAAGCTTAAACAAGTGCCATTGAGAGGGAAATTAATTCATATTTACCTAATTTCTAGAACAGAGTATGAAATAAACACACACGTGCAATAACTATAATATGCAGGATTTTTGAATATTTGAATAATATAACCATTTATATTATTCATGAATATTCACAGACAATGTCGAAAACAGGAATTGCAAAAAAAATGAACACACGTTGCAGTTCGTTCGTAGAATCAGGAATATCCTGCTCTTGGCGAATGTTTTTGGTGAAAAATAGGTTTTTGTATAGGTGTTCACTCTTAGGTGTGCAGTGATTTAAGAATGATTAATTGATGTCATTTAAGTGTGGATTTAATGCATGGTCAATATAAATTTATTAAATATATTATAGTTGTGAAATAATACATAACAATAAAGTAGTATGAATAACAGACTATTTCTAATCTATTAGGTACATTCCTAATATATTCTTATGAAAAGATTCCACGAGAATTTTAGATTATATTGTTGGTACTATTTTCAAATTTTTCAATGCCCTAATATATTCTACTTCAATTTGTCAACTAACTAATCCAAGAGTGAAAAATATGGGACCTGAATTTTCCTGAAAAATTTAATGCTTATAAATTATAGCACCTCCAATAGATGATCCTAAATTCGTTGAGTCGAATTCACTGTCTCTCTCAGATATATTCTGAAGCTTATAATTCGTGCATTCCTACTAAATTCTAGTCTAGAACATTCTGTTTAGAATGGGTAGAAATTGGGTATAATTTCTCTCGAACTCGATGGCTTAGAAACTTAATTGAGGATCAGTTAGTTAGAATGGGACAGATATCGTAAAGATCGACTTAATTGATGATGCAAAATGCAAATCAATGGAATATCTAAATATGAAGGTATATTGGGTATCATACACTACATATGGTGGTATTAGATGCTGCAATGAAAGAGCATCTGAAGTATTTCACAAACATTTATGTATTGGCAATAATTCATAATAAGTTTTATAGAAGAACTAATGTTAGTGAAAATCTCTTTTTGTTGACACTAGTTCATCAAATTTGGGAAATAGGAGATTCAAAGAAAATGTCCTAATTTAAAAATTGTCTATTTGTATAGTGTAATCAGTCTGATAAAATCAAGCATGTAACTCTTCAAATGAAAAGTAAAATACTGAGACACTCCCCTTAACCTAATGAGTTTGAAGTGTGTTTTTTAGGGGTTTAGGTCAATTGATCCCCGGTTAAAAGATCCCGGTCATTTGATCCCCATACCATTTGATTCCCGGTAAAAAGATCCCCGGTCATTCAATTCCCAGTCATATTTTCAGTTCATTCACCTACTCTTCATATATTATATGTTAATATTAATTATTTAATATATAATAGAATATGCACCTTACAGTCGATGAAGTATTTTAAAGAAACTAAGTAATAAGGGTAAAAAGAGCTAAAAAGAAATTAGATATTTTTTTATTCAAGTAAGTAACAACATATGCTTTCAAATTTACATTCCGACAACAGAAAATATTCAATGGTAAATCAAATAATTAATATTATTTTTTTTCTTGGTTTGGGAGCTAATTGAGGAGTAACTTTTGACAATGTATCGGTAGTTTTCAGTTAAGCTTCTTTCCGTAATTATTACAAGTATTATCATCATGCAGATGGGAAATCAAAAATAATTTTATGGTAAAATAACTTAAGTATATTGTTTACCATAAAATGATTTTCAATCTATCCCACCTGCATGATCATAATGTTTGTATTAGATACAGGGAAAGAAACTTAACTGAAAGTTAGGTATGCCTAACTAAGTTTTG
>CANNZV010003542.1:0-60208 GCA_947561585.1 Caprella mutica
CTGATAGTACATCATCACAGTGACTCTTTTCTCTGATAGTATGTACATCAGCACAGTGACTCTTTTCTCTGATAGTACATCATCACAGTGACTCTTTTCTCTGATAGTATGTACATCAGCACAGTGACTCTTTTCTCTGATAGTACATCATCACAGTGACTCTTTTCTCTAATAGTACATCATCACAGTGACTCTTTTCTCTGATAGTACACATCAATCACAGTGACTCTTTTCTCTGATAGTACCATCAGCACAGTGACTCTTTTCTCTGATAGTACATCATCACAGTGACTCTTTACTCTGATAGTACCTATCATCACAGTGACTCTTTTCTCTGATAGTACATCATCACAGTGACTCTTTTCTCTGGTAGTACATCATCACATGTAACTCTTTTCTCTGATAGTACATCATCACAGTGACTCGTTTCTCTGATAGTACATCATCACATTGACTCTTTTCTCTGATAGTACATCATCACAGTGGACTCTTTTCTCTGATAGTACATCATCACATTGACTCTTTTCTCTGATAGTACATCATCACAGTGACTCTTTTCTCTTATAGTACATCATCACAGTGACTCTTTTCTCTGATAGTACATCATCACATTGACTCTTTTCTCTGATAGCACTTCATCACAGTGACTCTTTTTTTCTGATAGTACATCATCACATTGACTCTTTTCTCTGATAGCACATCATCACAGTGACTCTTTTTTCTGATAGTACATCATCACAGTGACTCTTTTCTCTGATAGTACATCATCACAGTGACTCTTTTTTCTGATAATACATCATCACAGTGACTCTTTTTTCTGATAATACATCATCACAGTGACTCTTTTCTCTGATAGTACATCATCACAGTGACTCTTTTCTCTTATAGTACTTCATCACAGTGACTCTTTTCTCTGATAGTACATCATCACAGTGACTCTTTTCTCTGATAGTACATCATCACAGTGACTCTTTTCTCTGATAGTACATCATCACAGTGACTCTTTTCTCCGATAGTACATCATCACAGTGACTCTTTTCTCTGATAGTACATCATCACAGTGACTCTTTTCTCCGATAGTACATCATCACAGTGACTCTTTTCTCTGATAGTACATCATCACAGTGACACTTTTCTCTGATAGTACATCATAACAGTGACTCTTTTCTCTGATAGTACATCATCACAGTGACTCTTTTCTCTGATAGTACATCATCACAGTGACTCTTTTCTCTGATAGTACATCATAACAGTGACTCTTTTCTCTGATAGTACATCATCACAGTGACTCTTTTTTCTGATAGTACATCATCACAGTGACTCTTTTTTCTGATAGTACATCATCACAGTGACTCTTTTCTCTGGTAGTACATCATCACAGTGACTCTTTTCTCTGATAGTACATCATCACAGTGACTCTTTTCTCTGATAGTACATCATCACAGTGACTCTTTTCTCTGATAGTACATCATCACAGTGACTCTTTTCTCTGATAGTACATCATCACAGTGACTCTTTTCTTTGATAGTACATCATAACAGTGACTCTTTTCTCTGATAGTACATCATAACAGTGACTCTTTTCTCTGATAGTACATCATAACAGTGACTCTTTTCTCTGATAGTACATCATCACAGTGACTTTTTTCTCTGATAGTACATCATCACAGTGACTCTTTTCTCTGATAGTACATCATCACAGTGACTCTTTTCTCTGATAGTACATCATCACAATGACTCTTTTCTCTGATAGTACATCATCACAGTGACTCTTTTCTCTGATAGTACATCATCACAGTGACTCTTTTCTCTGATAGTACATCATAACAGTGACTCTTTTCTCTGATAGTACATCATCACAGTGACTTTTTTCTCTGATAGTACATCATCACAGTGACTCTTTTCTCTGATAGTACATCATCACAGTGACTCTTTTCTCTGATAGTACATCATCACAATGACTCTTTTCTCTGATAGTACATCATCACAGTGACTCTTTTCTCTGATAGTACATCATAACAGTGACTCTTTTCTCTGATAGTACATCATCACAGTGACTCTTTTCTCTGATAGTACATCATCACAGTGACTCTTTTCTCTGATAGTACATCATCACAGTGACTCTTTTCTCTGATAGTACATCATCACAGTGACTCTTTTCTCTGATAGTACATCATCACAGTGACTCTTTTCTCTGATAGTACATCATCACAGTGACTCTTTTCTCTGATAGTACATCATCACAGTGACTCTTTTCTCTGATAGTACATCATAACAGTGATACATTATCACAGTGAGAAATGAAACAACTATCAAATATAGAGATATATTGTAAGGTAGTCAAATGAACATGATATCCTATAGACAATTGTATTGATTCATTATGTATTTGCACAATTCATAAAATAATCTGAATCTAGTTCATCGCAGTATTGTTTATAACAGTAAATTAAAAATATATCGCAAAATAATATTACATGTAACCTTTTGCTGCAGACCAAATACATGATTAAATACATAACAAAATACATGATAAAATGCATAACAAAATACATGATTAAATATCTAACATTTTCGATTCATAAAGAATGAAAGAATTTAATTTATTTTAATTTCATTCATGGCTGCAATACAATTTAGATGTACAGTATTTATGTTTAAAAGATTCAGATATAGAAATAAATCTGCTAAGTTGATTTTTAAATATTAATAATAGCCAACCTTCCAAGGCTTCATTTCAAGTCACCTAATTTCCATACAATGACATTACATTTGAATTCACTCCTCCATATCATGAGTCACTAAGAATAAATACGCACCTGTAATATGCTGCTAGTAGATGGATTGTAAAAAAAAGGTAATACAATTTTACTTTCTTTCAGTTACTAATGAGATGTCATAAGGAGAGTGCGACGGTCTTGTTTCCTTTAACTCAAACCAGTGATTGTGTGGGATATTATATGATAAATTGAATCAACAAAAATATTGTTATAGATTCAGGTATGGGAGAGATATTGTCTCTCTATACACTATCAACAGATTCATTGAAATACTAGTAACATGCTGACAAAAGTGTTCCGTAGAAATAACAAAGAATAGCTGCCATCTAGTTTTTTAGTGTATCTATGGTCTAATCGTACAGTAATGTATGGAGAGTTGAGGTAGGAATGATTTACTCTCAGAGCCTTATTTGTGTGGCTGTGATTGCCTATCTAAAACTCTAGACTTTATTTGTGTGACTGTGATTGCCTATCTAAAACTCTAGACTTTATTTGTGTGGCTGTGATTGCCTATCTAAAACTCTAGACTTTATTTGTGTGGCTGTGATTGCCTATCTAAAACTCTAGACTTTATTTGTGTGGCTGTGATTGCCTATCTAAAACTCTAGACTTTATTTGTGTGGCTGTGATTGCCTATCTAAAACTCTAGACTTTATTTGTGTGGCTGTGATTGCCTATCTAAAACTCTAGACTTTATTTGTGTGGCTGTGATTGCCTATCTAAAACTCTAGACTTTATTTGTGTGGCTGTGATTGCCTATCTAAAACTCTAGACTTTATTTGTGTGACTGTGATTGCCTATCTAAAACTCTAGACTTTATTTGTGTGGCTGTGATTGCCTATCTAAAACTCTAGACTTTATTTGTGTGGCTGTGATTGCCTATCTAAAACTCTAGACTTTATTTGTGTGGCTGTGATTGCCTATCTAAAACTCTAGACTTTATTTGTGTGGCTGTGATTGCCTATCTAAAACTCTAGACTTTATTTGTGTGACTATGATTGCCTATCTAAAACTCTAGACTTTATTTGTGTGGCTGTGATTGCCTATCTAAAACTCTAGACTTTATTTGTGTGACTGTGATTGCCTATCTAAAACTCTAGACTTTATTTGTGTGGCTGTGATTGCCTATCTAAAACTCTAGACTTTATTTGTGTGGCTGTGATTGCCTATCTAAAACTCTAGACTTTATTTGTGTGGCTGTGATTGCCTATCTAAAACTCTAGACTTTATTTGTGTGGCTGTGATTGCCTATCTAAAACTCTAGACTTTATTTGTGTGACTGTGATTGCCTATCTAAAACTCTAGACTTTATTTGTGTGACTGTGATTGCCTATCTAAAACTCTAGACTTTATTTGTGTGACTGTGATTGCCTATCTAAAACTCTAGACTTTATTTGTGTGACTGTGATTGCCTATCTAAAACTCTAGACTTTATTTGTGTGACTGTGATTGCCTATCTAAAACTCTAGACTTTATTTGTGTGACTGTGATTGCCTATCTAAAACTCTAGACTTTATTTGTGTGGCTGTGATTGCCTATCTAAAACTCTAGACTTTATTTGTGTGACTGTGATTGCCTATCTAAAACTCTAGACTTTATTTGTGTGGCTGTGATTGCCTATCTAAAACTCTAGACTTTATTTGTGTGACTATGATTGCCTATCTAAAACTCTAGACTTTATTTGTGTGGCTGTGATTGCCTATCTAAAACTCTAGACTTTATTTGTGTGGCTGTGATTGCCTATCTAAAACTCTAGACTTTATTTGTGTGACTGTGATTGCCTATCTAAAACTCTAGACTTTATTTGTGTGACTGTGATTGCCTATCTAAAACTCTAGACTTTATTTGTGTGGCTGTGATTGCCTATATAAAACTCTAGACTTTATTTGTGTGGCTGTGATTGCCTATCTAAAACTCTAGACTTTATTTGTGTGGCTGTGATTGCCTATCTAAAACTCTAGACTTTATTTGTGTGACTGTGATTGCCTATCTAAAACTCTAGACTTTATTTGTGTGGCTGTGATTGCCTATCTATAACTCTAGACTTTATTTGTGTGGCTGTGATTGCCTATCTAAAACTCTAGACTTTATTTCACTTCAAAAAAACAAGACCGATGATGCAAATGAACTAAAGTGTCTCCCATATGCAATCTGCCAATGAAATATTCTTAAAAGATGGAAACAAATAGCTATCTTAACATTCAATAAATGTTAGAATGGTTAAAAAGTAGAGTTGGCTATAGAAAAACCTTCCGTTAGAATACATATACATTTAATATAATATATTCAGAGAAAATTAGTTTAGGTATGTTTCAGAGGATATATTTTTTATCAATTTCATTTCCATTTGTAAGAAGTGATTAGCAGTACCTTTGAGCATCCCACACGGGTCCCCTATAATCTACCTCCCACACATATCTAACCACAATAAAAAGGAGGGATTAAAATCTGTAGATCAGACTGTGTCTTTATTTGCAAACTATTGATAGGTACAAAAAGCAATAGTGTGATTCATCCTCAGAGCTGCGTACCCTGTAGCTAAGTAGGTTACGGTCTATTACCTCTCCAGAGAAAATTGAAGTTGCCTTCAGTAATTTGAGTAAGAAATTTATTATGAAATATTACTTCCTTTGGGATTAAATGATATGCTTACATATTATAAATAACAAACTACAAGTTTCACAAATGTTACCAGAACAAATATTTGATATCAAATCAAATAATGAAATGAAAAGCATATAATTATGTCTCTCTAAGGAAACAAAACTTCAAATATTCTTATTTTGAATAAGCAAACAAAGATATCATCTTATATCAAAATCGATGACCGGATAACTCAACGGCGGATAATTCGTCACACGGACAATTCGTCGTTGTACGATTCGCCACCAGAACAGGTCGTTTAACCCGGGTAGAAGATACGTATAATCACTCGTTGTGTAGTACCATAAGTACATATTTGAATAATACATTAATATCGTCTAGTGTCTAAAAAAATCGATATAATTTTGTTTTGCATAAAATGACGCCTTATAAGTGACGCCTCCTGGATAACGTGTGAAAATATCAGATGTCAAAACAACCTAGAAAATTTATTTTTACCTTTTTCCCCTCCCAAAAAATAAGAAAATTAGCTCTCCTGAAAAATTTCTTTTTGACTACAAAATGTATCAACCCATACAGTTTCAGAGCTAAAGACATGTTGTTTGTTTCAGTTTCTTCAGAATTTGATAACCTACATAGTTACAACATTTTTTTTTGACAAATTTCTCAATGCTTGAAAATGTATTTGTAAATACAAATGTAATCGGTATTGATTAAATCCATATTAATGTAATAATTAATTCCATATATCTCGCATTTTTATAGCGCCATCTACATCTAGCTACCAATGGTTAATTAACTATTATTTCTTTAAAATTGTACGCAGTTTTAGGCAGTTTTGACGTAGCTGTCAAGGGTGTAACACCTTAAAATATGTGCCTACTCTTTAGTGTTCCCCAAAATTAGGTAAGCGAATTTGTTCCTATAATATTCTAGTGCTTTTATTGATTTATAAAGATCTTATTAATAAGGCAAACCCTATTTTGTTTCCCTATTAAAGTAACTACCAATTTAATTTCTAGTGTTAGATCCAGATTCCCAATTGATATAAACCTTCATTTCTCTAAATCTTTATTCTCTTTTACAATTAAATTTCTATTTCTTGATTTAGTCTTCAAAAACTACTGTTCATTCCTTCTAGTTATCTTTTTCTATAAAATATCCTTTCCTGTTCATTTTCTTCTTTAAAGTCCTTTGTACTTCATTTTTCTACCAATAGGTCTTTCATATTTAATTTATGCTCTCACTATATGCAGTTACTACTATGTACAATTTATTTATAATCCATATCATTAGCAAATTGTAACATTCGTTTTTGTATCTAGTTACAGGTACCGTTGTAATTTCCTTCCATCAATAACTACAATAGTCAATGTCTTTCAATTCTCCTTTACAACGCGTAAACCTAACAACAAATGAACACTAAATTGAAGGCACATCAATAGTTCAACTATGTAGGGCGACTAAAATCTTAATCTGCGCTAATTTCATGAGCCAGTTTACAATATAACTTTTATAAAGTTTTTTTTTATTATTTTTTATAATCGTTATTTTTTTAAATTTTCATAAACGAATATTTGGAAAAAAAGCTATTCCTTTATGTAGAAAACTAAATTCTGAACAAGATGAAATAACTCACATGTCTAAAGCTGAAAAATTTAAGGAGGTGAAACATTTTGCATGAATCTGTTAAAAAAATTGGCCAAAAATGATGCCTTATAGTCTCCAGGATAATTAGATAAAATTTCTCACATTTTTTTCATTTTTTTCCAAGAAAAATCGAATAATTTTTTTTCAGAAGAAAATTCGAAAAAAAGCTCATATAAAACTATAGAGTGGGAATTTTCTAATGTGAGGTTGAAATCGGTTTGTTTCTATCTAAAAAGAGAGGAGTTACGTTTTTAAAAAACCCTCTTTGGTTTTTTTGAAGGGCTTTTGGGTTTTTTGGGGTTTATCGTGAATTTCAAAAGAATCTTTAGACAAATGCTGTTAAGATTTTTAAGGTTCATGCACAAAAAAATCCATCGTATTCACTATTTCAATAGCATTTTTTTAAGCGATATGGTCCCCTCAAAGTGTAAGATTAAAGATACCTATTTTTTCGGTGTCATTACCCAACTTTGATGAGTTTATTTTTAAACTTTAAATACATTCACGAACTTTTCAGTCAGTTTCATAAGTTTTTACTTTCTATATTGGATACAGGTAAAATTAGTTCAGCAAAGTTCATTAAAATACACAAAGTCGCGTCATTCAAAATAAATATTGTTGACCTGGTTTACCTACCCAAATAGAAGTTGTAAGATTCATTTTGTTCTAAAATGTTTAATCTCTAATAAAAATAAATTTTAGTCATATGAAACTTACCATTTAAAGGTATTTGTTTCTTATCGTTTTGCTGAATCCCCATTAATATTATGGCATATATTTAATTTTATATTTATGTATTTTTTTATATTTACTCAAAAATCTACAACACCCGCTTTACTCTCGACTTGATGAATTTCAGTCCAAAGAAAAAGAATTCATGATCTCTTCTGTTTCCTTGGCACATAGAAAATAATTGAAATAAAATAATAAATTATAATGGTATCATACTTGCTGACTTTTAAAATAGATTTATTTAATTATAAATAATACAGACTTGATATATTAAATAATGCATTTTGATAAGTTTCTGTTTCGTGGGCGCATGGGAAAATAAAATAATAATATAAAGATGATAACAATATCTGTTTCTTGGGCGCATATATAATAACAATATAACTCACGATAATAACAATTTCATTGGAAGAATGGACATTGTGAATCAAATAACTTATTAAGAAAATAAGTCATCAAGGAGAGGTGTTCTCATACAGCAGAGGGAATTAAAAATCAGAAGTCAGTAAGTATGATGCCATTATAATTTATTATTTTATTTTGATTATTGTCAGTGCGCCAGCGAACAGAAAAGTTCTAGAATTGAAACCGTTACTTTTTAATGTAAACTATGTAAGTAAGAATAGTCAATGCAATAGAAATATTCCTGCAAGAGTCTGAAAAGGGAAAAACTATTTTATTAACGTTCATTTAATTGAGAAAAGAATTTTAATCCTGAACGAAGGACGAACAAGCATTGTTTGTATTTAAAATTCCAATTGGAAATATAAACAAAGAGTGTACACTGTACAGGCTACATTAGGGTTTAATACAAGACAGTCTATTAAAAATAAATAGAATAAATCATTATATTCATTATAGAATCGAATACTAATATATGTGCATATGGGGTATGCCGCCCCTCGCACCCCCCTGCCAGGTCATTAAACAATCATGAAGAGTGCAGTACAACAAACTACATAAGACATTTATGTCAAAAAATAAATCCAGATTATTTTGAAACTGTAAACATGAATGGACGTAATGCAGTTTGTTGTTCTGCACACTTCATGTCACATTTCATGTCGTCACACTTCATGTCACACTTCATGTCACACTTCACACCCCCGATACACAATTATACACAATTATATATTGTATTCGATTCCACAATAAGTATATTCATGGTATGAACACACGCTCAGACTTAGGAGGTTAAAAATGTGCGGCGCATTCTCGAGATTATTCAAATCGACAAATGGCGCGGAACACATATACATCGTAAAATTTTACAATTTCGGATACTATTATCGAGGTATTTGCTCAGGAATAACCGACGAGTAGTTTTAATTTTATGATAAATTATAATTTGATTTCCGTTGGTAGATAATTTTTCATCATTGACAATGACCGTCTATTCTAATTTTGTGACAGGGTTGATTCTGTACTCAGCAACATATTGATTGCATAATGATGTACATCTAGTGTAGTTACAGAGTGCGCACGAAAATGGCAGTGCGGACCATAATTATGTTACACAGAATGAATGAGAGGGAGTGACGATAGAGACCAAACTCATTAAACTCTGCAAGCAGCAACTAGAACAAAACTAACAGTTTTCACATGGGATACTAGAATTAACAGCTTATAGATCGAATTTTCATTGGAAAACAAAATGAATGCATGCCCAGTCAAAAATTATAGGTCGGTGACTATAATCGATGATAAAAAGATTATCTATCTACGACAATAAATGACTTGGTCATTCGTGACTGAAAATCCCAGCAAATTTGTCACAAAGTTTTCTATTTTTACGATACTTTTTTGTAATCGATAATACTAGAGGATGTACCGGTTACAAATTTAAAGTCTGGGTGTAATGCATTTCTACGCGTAAATAGATTCATAAATTAGCCTCATTGAACTATTGACCCTTGCACCATATTATGGTTGATTCTTTAAATAGGTTGCATTAGAGTTAGGAAACATGAGCCATTAGTGTCAAAGGAATAGATTTCTTCTGGTTTAATTTATGTGTTCACATTTTTTGCTAATGGACGCACCAAAGCACAAACAACGGAGTTTGTTGATTAAAACCACTTTGAATGAAGGGCGGCAACGAAAAGAGTCTCGTCAAAACAAGTCTCCACTCACGTCCTTCCAAGAAAGTGCAATGCGCAATTAACTTGTTTGTGCTTCATTTCAGTCAATAGTTCAACACAGTGAAGGTTGAACGTTTTAAATAATTACCAACTACCAGAGTAATTAACTTGTCGGTGCTTAATTTCAGTCATTAAGGTAACATCCGAGTTTTCGAAAAGTTACACATTTTGATAAGAAAACATATATAATACAACTCTTCTTTTCATTAGTATTCATATTATCTGCAAGAATCGTGAACACGAATTAAAGTAACAAGTTGTTGATGATTATGAATTAACAGAAAATTTGTTATTGTTTGTCTTCGAAAAGTCAAGTAACTGCTAACAATATATTTATGTGATGATATTCATCACGAAGCTAGTTGGCTCATGAATATTCATGGACGTCATTCACATTCGTCAAAACATGAGGTCACGTCATTTGTAGAGCCTGAGTAAAAGTATTGTGGGCGAGGTGAAGTATCATTTGGTTCTCGGGACATCGAGTGGTGGCGCCAGCTGAAACTCCTGTCAATCTGTCAAACAAAACAACAATTGGTGGCTCTCTCAAGAGAAATTGAATAAAAAGCTAAAAACATTTTAAAAAATTTGAAATAAGAATAACTTAAACTAAAAGAAGAAAGATAAAACCAAGCGCAATGGAAAAACCTGACTAAAAAAGATTAATTTAGAAATAACTTGAATTGAAAGAAGAAGAAACGCAATTAAAATTACTTGAATTGAAGTATGAAAAAGTTAAAATTAAAAAATAAAACCAAACAAAAAAGGATAACCTCAAAGGAAAAAATTTGAATTTAGATGAAAAAATACATAAAGAAATAATTTAGAAAAAGATCCTGAAGAAATGATAATACGAAATGAGTCAAAAATAGCTGGTACGAAATATCCGCTGACCCAACAAGCTTGTTAAAAACATGGTAATTTTCGGAGATAAAACCTACTTTGTTAATAATCAAGGTTTGAAATAAGCTCGCACAAGTGCGATTTCAGCACACTCTACGTATGACCACCCTGTAGAAAAACTATTGACAATATAGAAACAAAGGAAAAATGTAGTTATAGCTGACAAAAATGTACATTAGACAAAGAAAACAACACGAAGATACGATGGTTTGATAAAGCTATAACGATATTAATTTTATACCGCTTTTTTTTACTCATACTGTATAGTGTATGCTATAAAATCGACAAATTAATGAAATAAATAACGTAAATTGAAGAAAGAAAACCATAAAAAAATATGAAACCTAAAAAAACAAAAAAGTAACTAAAATTGAAATAAAAATTGTAAGAAGTAATCATGGAATTAAAATCCTGAAACTTACAAATCCTTCCAGGAGGTAAATGGTTCTAAACTAATGCTCTAAAAATAAAACACAAAAGTCAATTGAATTGAAAGCTTTCAACAAAACAAATGTGTTTATGAAAACTATTGATGGCGGTTGGATGCAATTAGGAAGATGTATGCGTGTTTTGACTGCTGTACATCACATTATTGAGTAGAACATGATATTAACGAGTGAAGCGGAGTGTAATTTGTCACTTCTCAGCGATGATTGACCTGTGTTTTGCTATTGCTGATCGGCATTAGCGGCACATGTGGGCGTGACTAGCGTGAGTAGGTAGATCGCAACGCCATTCATTCTATGACCCACTATATGGGCCTTCCTTTATGCCAGTAATAAACTAGAGAAACTCTCACCACTTTCATTGAGTAAAAGTAATAAAGTCTACATCATAGCTCTATTATAATTTGTAACCGCAATTTCTGCAGTTGTTTAAATGTCCTTACTAGGTGAACTTATTTATAATTATGCTTTCATGAAGTACAATACACCAATGTGTGAATAGAAAATTAGGATTACTATTTGAGTTAGTTATAACCTATATTTCTCTGCTTTTGTACCTAATAATGTCTAGTAATTTGTGTTCATATATAGTTAATGGTATTACTGAAGTTATTTGATTATATTTGCAGATTACTCCAAACAAATTTGAAACTACCCATTAATATCTATATAACAAATATATAACCTAACTTTGTGTGCCTCTTTGAAAAGGATATGAAATCAATTGTGTTTTTAATTCTCCATCCCCTCCTGACAGTTGGCCCCAAAGTTGAATAAGATTTGCAGTATCTAACTAGAGAGTATCAAACTAGAGAGTATCAAACTAGAGAGTATCAAACTAGAGAGTATCAAACTAGAGAGTATCAAACTAGAGAGTAGCAAAGGTACGGGATCTTTTGACAGTAAACTCCGAACTCTAGGTTCATAAAATACTAAAAGGATTGATTTTAAAATATTTACAAGAATTATAAATTTAAGGTTATAGTCTTGGTACACGACGATAAATAATAGGGAATTAGAATATTTCTGTGTTTAACATATTTTCAATAGAAGAAGGAAATTGGTCTTTTCATAAGGAGTAAAGTATTGCAAATTGAACAAAAATAATGCGACATTAATCAGCCATACTTGGATTAAAATTTAGTCGAAGAATTTTCCTGCGTAGTAGAATTAAATAGTCTCAATGAAATAATATCACTATATAACAAGGAAAATCACAATTCAAGAGAAACAATTACTATGCATAAATACAGGGTGGCGCAAAAAAAAAAAAACCCATTTTCAAACTTGTTTATTTTACAAACTATCAAACCTAGAAATTTTGTAAAAACAGTTTTATTCATTTACTTTTTCTGCATCTATCTTTATAATCTGTTGTAGAAGTTACGACAAAAATTAAACATTCTGCAGTGAATTAAAAAAAGGTAAATAAAAAGGGCTTGTGCGAGGAAGAAATATGCGAAAAAAATCATAAGAGGTATAATTCATTTTATATGGATGTAAAAAACAATAAATTCTACTATTTTTGTAACAAATAAAATAAAATAAAAAATTAATTACCATTTGAAAGTTGGTTTCTGAGATAAAATTGATATCTTTATAAAATAATTTTACCATTAATTTTTATCTCCTATTCGAAACCCTCAAAATGCAGCTTTCAAAAGAACAAAGGGTTTTTGTTTTTACAATTTTTTTAAACACTGAAAGCTGTACACAGGTTCAACCTCATTTTGAACAACGCTTTCTGGAAAGATTTCCACCAACTACAAAACCATATTGACAAATGTTTATAAGTTCACAACTGAAGAAACCACTTCAAATTTGAACAAAAAGTAATTATGTCGTAGGAGAAAAGAATGAACACATGAAAACATTAATTTTTTTCATGAACAGTTTATTAAGAACCCAAAATTATCAATCAGAATGTATGGATTAGATATCATTTAAGAGACATTTCACTAAATTGTTGGACACAATTTGAGATGTCATTCTTTCAAGAAGCATGTCAGGCTTAAACTCTTAGAACTGATTTACCGCACCGTCTAAATTTTGCAAAATGGTTTCTGCAAAGAAATGCACATTTTGTAGAAGATATCGTGATTGGTGATGAAGATGTATTTCCATGAATGAAGGAGTCAATAACCTAAACGTTAATTGAATGAATAATAGTTGGATTTGTTTTTACTACTACCATATGGAAATAAATTATACCAATTATGAACTTTTTGTGTTTCTCGTCCTCGCGCAAGCCCTTTTTATTTACCTTTTTTCAATTCGCTGCAGGATGTTTAATTTTCGTCGTTTCTCTTAACAAATTATCAAGATAGATGCAGAAAAAGTAAACGAATAAACCTATGTTTTTAGAAAAAAATTTATGTTTGAAAGTTTCTAAAATAAACTAGTTTGAAAATGGGTTTCCTTTTTTTTGCGCCACCCTGTAAAGAACATAGTTTAATTTATTTAATTTTTACTGTCTAATCATACTGTATATCAAAACTATATCTAGATTCACAACTTCCATAATAGAGTAATAATCACTATTTCAAATGCGTTGAAATTACCTTTCAGAGTGCCACTAAATTCACTAACCTTGAAGATTAGGTAAACTTTACTGGCCTGAAGATTTGCTAAACTTCAATAGCCTGAAGATTTATTAAATTTTACTAGCCTGAAGATTTATTAAATTTTACTAGCCTGAAGATTTGCTAAACTTTAATAGCCTGAAGATTTGCTAAACTTTAATTGCCTGAAGATTTGACTGAATTTACTAACCTCAAGATTTGACTGAATTTACTAACCTCAAGATTTGACTGAATTTACTAGCCTGAAGATTTGACTGAATTTACTAACCTCAAGATTTGACTGAATTTACTAACCTCAAGATTTGACTGAATTTACTAGCCTGAAGATTTGACTGAATTTACTAACCTCAAGATGTGACTGAATTTACTAACCTCAAGATTTGACTGAATTTACTAGCCTGAAGATTTGACTGAATTTACTAACCTCAAGATTTGACTGAATTTACTAACCTCAAGATTTGACTGAATTTACTAGCCTGAAGATTTGACTGAATTTACTAACCTCAAGATTTGACTGAATTTACTAACCTCAAGATTTGACTGAATTTACTAGCCTGAAGATTTGACTGAATTTACTAACCTCAAGATTTGACTGAATTTACTAACCTCAAGATTTGACTGAATTTACTAGCCTGAAGATTTGACTGAATTTACTAACCTCAAGATTTGACTGAATTTACTAACCTCAAGATTTGACTGAATTTACTAACCTGAAGATTTTATTTACTTAATGTTCACAGAAATGTACATTAAACATTGCAATTATTTTCAAATAATAGATTTGGAATAATTTAAACTCAAAGTATTTAATAGGAAAGAAAATATATTTACTTAGTCTGTGGAAATAATTAGGAAAAATTCTAATAAGAATTACATAATGAATATTAAAACTAATATTTCCATTAATATAATTAGAGCGAAGATTCATTCATTAAGAATAAATTTGAAATAAATTGATGTTATTTTCAGAATTTATAAATATTGAGGCAATAACTTGGGTGTTTAATTTTGTTTATCTTTTCAGTGTACATTAGCGTTAGCACCTTTACTATTAAGTGAGTGCAAACATTGCTATAACAGCACATTAGCGACTCGAACTCTCCTAAGGCTACAAACCTACTCATTGACGCTTATTTCATTTCATAAAGAATTTAGACTTGAATCTTTAATGACTGTTTTTGCCTTGAAGGAATATTATTGTACTTTAATTTGGTAACACAAACTCCAATAGAATAATGAATAAGGGAGAACTGTACATATAGTACTAATTCACTACTGCCTAACATGTTCGGTGTAAATTTAATTCATTATCAACTGCTTACTTTTATTATACGTTAAGTCATCAGTTTGAAAATATTGAAAAATACAACAACATTTATAAATATTGAGGGTATTTTATCGTAAATATCATAAAAAATGAAGAACTAAAAATATTTGACTTACTATCTGTAATTAATGCAATGTCAAACTCGTCCCAAAAAATATAAACACATTTTAAATAATTGAAAAACTTTCTGTTTGTTATAATGTAATTATTTCAAAAACATGACAATGGTATTAGACAAATAGTTTGACGAAGTGTTTGACAGTGTGTACGGGGCATTAGAAAAACAGTTTGATGAAGTGTTTGACAGTGTGTACGGGGCATCAGACAAACAGTTTGAGGAAGTGTTTGACAGTGTGTACGGGGAATCAGACAAACAGTTTGACGAAGTGTTTGACAGTGTGTACGGCGCATTAAAATCCCCCGTAAAATGACTCATTCTAACACTTTGCAAGTCGTTGCTTTAACACCTCAAATATTTTTTAAGTGTTTGTGTGGTCATTTCAAGATTTTATCAGTTTACAATATAGCTAAGGAGTGTGGCTATCAATTTGGTTGATTTAGAATCTCCCTATCAAATTAATAGGTAGGTAATAGATGTAACTAATAGGTCTTTTGGTGTAGGTCCATAATTTCCATAACAAAACGAGAGTCCGTCTCGATGTTTGATTATACTCCATTCAGAAGTTAGCATCTTTTGATAATACATAAATTTAAAGGATTTATTTGTTCGCTTAACATTTAATGCAGTCACAACTTAGGTGAATTTATAACGTATACCAGTATGTGAACTTAAATTAAAACTATTCTAGCCATTAAGTTGAAGAATATATGATTATCACTGAATGGTTCTTGCAATGTTGAAATCTTCGAGAGATTTTAATTTCATTCTTTTTTGTAAGTTTCACTAATTCAAATCTTTACTATATCAGTAGAAATAGTTAATTCCAAAGGCATACAAATTACTGTTTATTAGGTTGATTATAGTGAAGTAATAAATAATTGATATTAGCACTAGTACTTTTCAATATTTCATGACTACTCTTGACTTTAATAATAATCCATATCTCATATATAAGTTAATAAATAACTGATACATAGCCCATGATAACCTACTTCTGTATTCAGAGGTATTATTGTCTTCAGAGGTATTATTGTCTTCAGAGGTATTATTGTTTTCAGAGGTATTATTGTTGCGTCTTTGGATCTATCATTAGCGCAACCATCGATAGATAGATAATATTATATGCAGTCTTATAAATAATTTTTATAATTATTTCATAACGCGGATGGGATATGATGCATAATATATAGTGATACTTCAGATGCATAATAATATAGTGATCAGGAGAAATTCTATTTATTGTCATTTCTATAATGTTTATATATCAATTTGGTTAACGTAATCTTCAATTTTGTTTGATCGCTATATACTTTATTTCATTCATTTTAGTAGGGGTTTAACGTCTGCTTAGGAAAGAAAAGTAACTCCATGAACTAAGTCACCTACCACCGTCAGTGACTATTCTCATGGATGCAGAAAAGCTACTTCGTGAATGCAGTCACTTACCAAGGAATGTGACGAAAAGGAACACAAGCACCGGTGGCTGGACTCGCGAATGGAAGAGGAAAATGAAGAGGTGATAGTAAATGAAGCCTACGAGCCTACCTAACACAAAATCTAAGACCTCGTAGTTGAAAAGCATAACCCTAGTGCTATCCTCTAAAACTGCAAGTAGCGTTAAAAAATGATTAAGATAATAAAAATGGTAAAAAATAAAACAATACCTAATCCAAAACAGTTCGAGGCCCAAGGGACGCCATCCCCCTTCTCTTCCATTCACCACAGCTTCAAGATAGAGCTACTGGGGGATAATAAGCATGCATATGATTAAAATGTTCAATTGCAAGGTGTAATGTCTCATCATCTAGATTACATTAACTATTTTCTTTCTGACTGCTTCTACGAAGTCACTTGTATCTTCTTTACTTCATCAATATGAGTTAGAGTAGAATGCAGAATCTTTGAACCCCTAGTCCGATTAAAATCTAATATGGAAATTTCTTTTGGCTTGGAAGTAAATGACGGGCTAGCAATTTAATGTGTAATTATTAATGAATATAATTACGAGTTTATTAAGCATTTTGAATAAGAAATGTGGTTTGATTCTAATTTTTACATAAGTATTTAGAGAAAAATTGTCTATATATTAACCAAATATCTTTACAGTACTTGTGTTATCTATACAAATAAATATATGGAGGTATTTAAGTCAAGGGGTGTTTCCTCTGTAAACAGTAAATGGAAATCCTAACGAAATCTTTCGATTTTAAAGTAAAATTCCGTAATTAGTTTCCTTATTGGGCTACAATTTGAAGATTGTTTCAGAGTCCAGACGTGACCGGAAAACTCGTCCGCGGAAAATTCGTCCACGGAAAATTCGTCAATGGAAAATTCGTCCATTAAACGCAAAATATTAATTTAAATAGAACAAAATGTTATGATAACTGTCTTGGTATAAGGTAATTTAATGTATGTAGGTGACAGTACATGGTTAATCTACTTTGTTGCATCCATTATAATTGAAAAAAACACATTAATATTGAAAGATATATAATAAATTTTATTAGATTAATTTAAGATAAAATGTTTGGTGACTTAGCGTTCTTAACACCTGGAGATGTTGTTGGCGTTAATGAAAATTTATGTGAGGATGTCAATTGAGTTTTTTTAACTACTTAGAAGCTACGTACATTGTAATAAAACAGGGAAGACGACATCAACGCGAAAACCCGTTAAATTCAATTGAATTTTGGAATGTTCAAGAAATAGCATCCTAATATTTGGTAGAAGAATTAACCCAAACTAAAAGAATTCAAACAAAGAGAGATGTCACACAGTGTAAAAGGCCAAAATATTGAGATAGTGTCGAACAAATATAAAGCTTGTATTGCAATACAGTACGAATGAAACATACTTTTTTTTGACAAATATTGCATTGTTGAAAATGTCCAGTTATTCAATTTAAATATTTGATTAAAAGTATTTTTTTTCTTTTTAATTTTTAATTATAGATAACATAACATATTAATTACATAGAATGCATTTTTCATCAACAGTTATAACTGCTGAATATATGTGTTTTTTTCATCTAATCAGATTTCAAGCGACTGCAATTATCTCTTATATATAAATAATGTCTTTCTTTCTATTCCAAATTTAAGAAAACGGACGAATTTTCCGTGGACGATTTTTCCGTGGACGAATTTTCCATGGACGAATTTTCTGTGGACGAATTTTCCTAGCACCGTCCTGACGAATCTGATGAATTTAAAAGATTAGTAACGTTTTTTACGGAATCCCTAAGAAACTACAGATGTTTTTAGGCTGTTCTCGTAGCTGGTCTCAACAAGAATTGAAATTCACTTTATTCCATATTTTTTATGTTGCTCTTAGAGTGTATTGAATGTAAAAACTACGCTTTAATTTTAGTTTTGACCTTCCTAACAGATCGTACAGTGCCGAAGGTTAATATATGGAAAGGTTGAAAAATATTAAATTTAAGAATAACAAACAATTTGCTGTGTTATGCAGAAGCTATTTTTTTACTTATATAGATGAAAGAATGAAGATGAATTGAAAATCAATTCAAAGACAATAAATGAATTAAAACGGTAGCCGGTAAATTGCTCGAAAACAATTGCTCGAAAGACAATTGCTCGAAAACAATTGCTCGAAAAACAATTGCTCGAATGAACAATTGCTCGAAAGAACAATTGCTCGAAAAACAATTGCTCGAAAAACAATTGCTCGAACGAACAATTGCTCGAATGAACAATTGCTCGAATTATCAAATTGCTCGAATGAACAAAATTGCTCGAATTATAAAATTGCACAGTTTTCGATTTTATAAAAGTCAGTTATTCATGAAGTGGAGCTGTACCTAACAATCCTTGTTTCTTTTAAGTAATTGATCACACACAGAAAAAGGATTAGTTGAATTAAATCAAATTTGATTTTTTTTTTACTCATATGAATGGGTTATTTTTGCACCTACCTACATGGTGAGATGAAGGTACTACTTAAAAGTAGTTAAATTTACTTGGGTTAAAACAAATCAGTCGTTTTCACTCACTCCTAAACTTAAAAAAAGTAGCGCCAACTCGCATAGTAAGTTAATTTATACACCAGATACATTGAATTAACAGTCGTTGTGAGTTACTACAATACACTCTCTCATAGTAAAATTTTCAAAAAGGTAACTTTTAACTCTCATAGTAAGTTGATTCAATCTATAAAATGAATTGAATTAACTAATGTTTGTTGACACACCATGTCATAGTTGTTTTAACACACATGAAAACATGAATAAAGTCCAACCAAATCACGTAATAAATTGATTCAAAGCATAAATTGATGACCCCTTAGATATGAGTATACTTTTTTCTCTGTGCAGTAATCATTCTATAAATGATTTTAATTATTACTCATTCTGCATAATCTTTTTTTTAGACCGTTTGTGTCATCTCGTGTGTAAAATGTGAATTGGAATCATGTGGTGAATCACTACTATTCATTTTTTTTACTATAAAACCCGAAAAAATTTGTAGATTTATTAAAACTCTGCCATAACTTTGAGAAATATCACTTATTGAGGTGCCACATACAGATAGGCAAGTAATAAATAAATTTTCAGGTTTTATGATAAAAAAACATGAATAGTAGTGATTCCCCACATGATTCCAATTCACATGTTACATACGAGATGACACAAACGGTTTATAAATAGATTATGAATGAGTTATAATTAAAATCATTTATAGAATGATTAATGATCAATTACTAAAAAGAAACAAGGATTGTTAGGTGCAGCTCCACTTCATGAATAACTGACTTTTATAAAATCAAAAACTGTGCAATTTATAATTCGAGCAATTTGATAATTCGAGCAATTGTTCATTCGAGCAATTGTTCGTTCGAGCAATTGTTTTCGAGCAATTGTCTTTCGAGCAATTGTTTTCGAGCAATTTACCTAGAACCAATTAAAACATAGATTCATTTATTTCCATCATAATTAGATACATTATTTAATGTGTTGCTACACAGGTCTAGATCAGGGTAACCACATGTTTACCAGATTATGAAGTCTCTGTTACCGTAGTTACACACATATTTAAAATGTATGAGCGATAGACGCTAAGTATTATAATTCAGTGAAACAATAATAAATATCAATATTTCGTCGAAAGATTAATAGTTTTAATTACTTAAATCGAAATGTTAAGTTTGTATATTACTATGACATAATTTAATTGACACCATCTTTGAATATTCAATTAAAATTCACTAATTGGTATCTGTATTGTCATTTACTATTAACTTACTGGCATATTTTCTAGTTACTACAAAAGGGCGGGGCATATCCTAAGCAGCGGTGCCAAATCTCAAAATATTGACTGAAAAATCCACGGTTTTTGTAATTTACATTCTAACTGTATTCATAATTTGTTTCCCTGATAATACAAGCACCCTAGAAGTAGAGGCTAGAGCAAATTAAGATTATGACCAGTAGGCTATAGGGCTTAGGCTATACTGCACGGTATAGGATATTCTGCCTTGGGGCTTGGATCTTCTCCAATTATAAACAGGCTGATTTTCTATTTTTCAGAATAAATTGATCACAAGTAACTATTGCAGCTCATTTTATATTCTGATTTACATAACTATTACTACAAAACAACTTTTTTAGGGTTACTACGAAAATAAACACCTACCTTCATTAATGAACATTTCAACAGATCTGAGGCGCTTATACAATTTCCCGCATGATTTACATTGAATTTTCATACATGTGATAATTTCATAGTAATACTCTAACTACGTAGACGACGGTTATATACAGACAAATATAAAATAATTTACCTGCATGCAAGTTTACTTTTGTTTTCTTCTGTGCGTAAGGTAAACTGACATGAGATTATGCGTATTTCTAATCAAAGGAAAATTAAATTTTACCCACATCTTGTACGTTTATACTGACTAGAAAATAAAAACAGGCTGCAGTTCATCTACACTGGTGCTAAGACGTTTCGTACCCAGACGTTTCGTACCCGGACGTTTTGTTACTAGGACGCTTCGTCACTAGGACGTTTTTTTCAGATTTTTCGTTCCAAATCGCTACTAACGATTTTTTTTAATTCGAGATGAGTTATAGACTGAAAAATATACCAATAAGAATAAAGAGTTGAAATCTTTTCTTATATGATCGAAAATAATTATTACTTTCGCAAAATTGCGAAAGGTTGTGTTTCTTTTCATTAAGTTATTTTCATTCGTTAACTTGTAACATCTGGTAATTGGAATTTTACACTAACGTTAAAACATTTTCCAAAATATGAAAAAAAATTCCCAATGTGGGTAAGTTCCGGGTTCTCGGACTGAAGCACATTTTCGATCATATGAGGGAAAAAAAATAGAATCATTGTTATTTAATTTCTATATCGATTTTTATTCATGATATTTTCACTTCCAGCTTTTCAAATCAAAGAAATTAAATAATGATTATTAATTTTAATACATCTGATTAAAATCAATGTATAACTAAACGAATAAAAAATAGGTTTAAATAGTAGACATTATTTTTAAAGTAGTAAAAATTTAGAATGCATGGGATTGATATAAAATTGTAATCTAAAATAAAATTGTCTAATGAAAAATCGTTTCCATTTCATAAAAATAAATAAAAAATAAACTGGTAACGAATCGTCCTGGTAACGAAACGTCCTAGTAACGAAACGTCCAGGTACGAAACGTCTGGGTACGAAACGTCCAGGAACAAAACGTCCGGGTACGAAACGTCCGGGTACGAAACGTCCGGTCACCACCTACACCATGTACATAGCTAGAATTAACTACTTCAACTTATGATCAACCCACAATGAGTTAAACTACAGTGTGTTGTTTGATGTCCAAAAAGTATTTCTCTCAGTGTAGAATAAGCACAAAACCCTCCTTGAAATTTTGAAAATATAGTAGCACAAATTGTAGAACCTTCTAATTTGCTTTCTCCTTATTTATTCCCTCAATTCGTGGTACAGTAAAACCTCTTAATTCACTCTCTTTCTGAATGTATTCTCTCTATTAGTGGTATATCAATTCACTCTCTTTCTCAATGTATTCTCTCTATTAGTGTTATATCAATTCACTCTCTTTCTCAATGTATTCTCTCTATTAGTGGTATATTAATTCACTCTCTTTCTCAATGTATTCTCTCTATTAGTGGTATATCAATTCACTCTCTTTCTCAATGTATTCTCTCTATTAGTGGTATATTAGTTCACTCTCTTTCTCAATGTATTCTCTCTATTAGTGGTATATTAATTCACTCTCCTTCTCAATGTATTCTCTCTATTACTGGTATATTAATTCACTCTCTTTCTCAATGTATTCTCTCTAGTAGTGGTATATCAATTCACTCTCTTTCTCAATGTATTCTCTCTATTAGTGGTACATCAATTCACTCTCTTTCTCAATGTATTCTCTCTATTAGTGGTATATTAATTCACTCTCTTTCTCAATGTATTCCCTCTATTAGTGGTATATCAATTCACTCTCTTTCTCAATGTATTCTATCTATTAATGGTATATCAATTCACTCTCTTTCTCAATGTATTCTCTCTATTAGTGGTATATTAATTCACTCTCTTTCTCAATGTATTCTCTCTATTAGTGGTATATCAATTCACTCTCTTTCTCAATGTATTCTCTCTATTAGTGGTATATTAATTCACTCTCTTTCTCAATGTATTCCCTCTATTAGTGGTATATCAATTCACTCTCTTTCTCAATGTATTCTCTCTATTACTGGTATATTAATTCACTCTCTTTCTCAATGTATTCTCTCTATTAGTGGTATATTAGTTCACTCTCTTTCTCAATGTATTCTCTCTATTAGTGGTATATCAGTTCACTCTCTTTCTCAATGTATTCTCTCTATTAGTGGTATATTAATTCACTCTCTTTCTCAATGTATTCGCTCTATTAGTGGTATATTAATTCACTCTCTTGCTCAATGTATTCTCTCTATTAGTGGTATATTAATTCACTCTCTTTCTCAATGTATTCTCTCTATTAGTGGTATATCAATTCACTCTCTTTCTCAATGTATTCTCTCTATTAGTGGTATATCAATTCACTCTCTTTCTCAATGTATTCTCTCAATTAGTGGTATATCAATTCACTCTCTTTCTCAATGTATTCTCTCTATTAGTGGTATATTAATTCACTCTCTTGCTCAATGTATTCTCTCTATTAGTGGTATATTAATTCACTCTCTTTCTCAATGTATTCTCTCTATTAGTGGTATATTAATTCACTCTCTTTCTCAATGTATTCTCTCTATTAGTGGTATATTAATTCACTCTCTTGCTCAATGTATTCTCTCTATTAGTGGTATATTAATTCACTCTCTTACTCAATGTATTCTCTCTATTAGTGGTATATTAATTCACTCTCTTTCTCAATGTATTCCCTCTATTAGTGGTATATCAGTTCACTCTCTTTCTCAATGTATTCTCTCTTTTAGTGGTATATCAATTCACTCTCTTTCTCAATGTATTCTCTCTATTAGTGGTATATTAATTCACTCTCTTGCTCAATGTATTCTCTCTATTAGTGGTATATCAATTCACTCTCTTTCTCAATGTATTCTCTCTATTAGTGGTATATTAATTCACTCTCTTTCTCAATGTATTCTCTCTTTTAGTGGTATATTAATTCACTCTCTTTCTCAATGTATTCTCTCTATTAGTGGTATATTAATTCACTCTCTTTCTCAATGTATTCTCTCTTTTAGTGGTATATTAATTCACTCTCTTTCTCAATGTATTCTCTCTTTTAGTGGTATATTAATTCACTCTCTTGCTCAATGTATTCTCTCTATTAGTGGTATATTAATTCACTCTCTTGCTCAATGTATTCTCTCTATTAGTGGTATATCAATTCACTCTCTTTCTCAATGTATTCTCTCTATTAGTGGTATATTAATTCACTCTCTTGCTCAATGTATTCTCTCTATTAGTGGTACATCAATTCACTCTCTTTCTCAATGTATTCTCTCTATTAGTGGTATATTAATTCACTCTCTTGCTCAATGTATTCTCTCTTTTAGTGGTATTTCAATTCACTCTCTTTCTCAATGTATTCTCTCTATTAGTGGTATATTAATTCACTCTCTTGCTCAATGTATTCTCTCTATTAGTGGTATATCAATTCACTCTCTTTCTCAATGTATTCTCTCTATTAGTGGTATATTAATTCACTCTCTTTCTCTATGTATTCTCTCTATTAGTGGTATATTAATTCACTCTCTTTCTCAATGTATTCTCTCTTTTAGTGGTATATTAATTCACTCTCTTTCTCAATGTATTCTCTCTATTAGTGGTATATTAATTCACTCTCTTTCTCAATGTATTCTCTCTTTTAGTGGTATATTAATTCACTCTCTTTCTCAATGTATTCTCTCTATTAGTGGTATATTAATTCACTCTCTTGCTCAATGTATTCTCTCTATTGGTGGTATATTAGTTCACTCTCTTTCTCAATGTATTCTCTCTATTAGTGGTATATCAGTTCACTCTCTTTCTCAATGTATTCTCTCTATTAGTGGTATATCAGTTCACTCTCTTTCTCAATGTATTCTCTCTATTAGTGTTATATCAATTCACTCTCTTTCTCAATGTATTCTCTCTATTACTGGTATATTAATTCACTCTCTTTCTCAATGTATTCTCTCTATTAGTGGTATATCAGTTCACTCTCTTTCTCAATGTATTCTCTCTATTAGTGGTATATCAATTCACTCTCTTTCTCAATATATTCTCTCTATTACTGGTATATTAATTCACTCTCTTTCTCAATGTATTCTCTCTATTAGTGGTATATTAATTCACTCTCTTTCTCAATGTATTCTCTCTATTAGTGGTATATTAATTCACTCTCTTGCTCAATGTATTCTCTCTATTAGTGGTATATTAATTCTCTCTCTTGCTCAATGTATTCTCTCTATTAGTGGTATATTAATTCACTCTCTTGCTCAATGTATTCTCTCTATTAGTGGTATATTAATTCACTCTCTTTCTCAATGTATTCTCTCTATTAGTGGTATATTAATTCACTCTCTTTCTCAATGTATTCTCTCTATTAGTGGTATATTAATTCACTCTCTTGCTCAATGTATTCTCTCTATTAGTGGTATATTAATTCACTCTCTTGCTCAATGTATTCTCTCTATTAGTGGTATATTAATTCACTCTCTTTCTCAATGTATTCCCTCTATTAGTGGTATATTAATTCACTCTCTTTCTCAATGTATTCTCTCTATTAGTGGTATATTAATTCACTCTCTTGCTCAATGTATTCTCTCTATTAGTGGTATATTAATTCACTCTCTTGCTCAATGTATTCTCTCTATTAGTGGTATATTAATTCACTCTCTTTCTCAATGTATTCTCTCTATTAGTGGTATATCAATTCACTCTCTTTCTCAATGTATTCTCTCTATTAGTGGTATATCAATTCACTCTCTTTCTCAATGTATTCTCTCTATTAGTGGTATATCAATTCACTCTCTTTCTCAATGTATTCTCTCTATTAGTGGTATATTAATTCACTCTCTTGCTCAATGTATTCTCTCTATTAGTGGTATATTAATTCACTCTCTTTCTCAATGTATTCCCTCTATTAGTGGTATATTAATTCACTCTCTTTCTCAATGTATTCTCTCTATTAGTGGTATATTAATTCACTCTCTTGCTCAATGTATTCTCTCTATTAGTGGTATATTAATTCACTCTCTTGCTCAATGTATTCTCTCTATTAGTGGTATATTAATTCACTCTCTTTCTCAATGTATTCCCTCTATTAGTGGTATATCAGTTCACTCTCTTTCTCAATGTATTCTCTCTTTTAGTGGTATATCAATTCACTCTCTTTCTCAATGTATTCTCTCTATTAGTGGTATATTAATTCACTCTCTTGCTCAATGTATTCTCTCTATTAGTGGTATATCAATTCACTCTCTTTCTCAATGTATTCTCTCTATTAGTGGTATATTAATTCACTCTCTTTCTCAATGTATTCTCTCTTTTAGTGGTATATTAATTCACTCTCTTTCTCAATGTATTCTCTCTATTAGTGGTATATTAATTCACTCTCTTTCTCAATGTATTCTCTCTTTTAGTGGTATATTAATTCACTCTCTTTCTCAATGTATTCTCTCTTTTAGTGGTATATTAATTCACTCTCTTGCTCAATGTATTCTCTCTATTAGTGGTATATTAATTCACTCTCTTGCTCAATGTATTCTCTCTATTAGTGGTATATCAATTCACTCTCTTTCTCAATGTATTCTCTCTATTAGTGGTATATTAATTCACTCTCTTGCTCAATGTATTCTCTCTATTAGTGGTACATCAATTCACTCTCTTTCTCAATGTATTCTCTCTATTAGTGGTATATTAATTCACTCTCTTGCTCAATGTATTCTCTCTTTTAGTGGTATTTCAATTCACTCTCTTTCTCAATGTATTCTCTCTATTAGTGGTATATTAATTCACTCTCTTGCTCAATGTATTCTCTCTATTAGTGGTATATCAATTCACTCTCTTTCTCAATGTATTCTCTCTATTAGTGGTATATTAATTCACTCTCTTTCTCTATGTATTCTCTCTATTAGTGGTATATTAATTCACTCTCTTTCTCAATGTATTCTCTCTTTTAGTGGTATATTAATTCACTCTCTTTCT
This sequence comes from Caprella mutica, assembly GCA_947561585.1. Lineage (NCBI taxonomy): Eukaryota > Metazoa > Arthropoda > Malacostraca > Amphipoda > Caprellidae > Caprella > Caprella mutica. The sequence continues at coordinate 26,967 of CANNZV010003542.1, forward strand.
CAATGTATTCTCTCTATTAGTGGTATATTAATTCACTCTCTTTCTCAATGTATTCTCTCTTTTAGTGGTATATTAATTCACTCTCTTTCTCAATGTATTCTCTCTATTAGTGGTATATTAATTCACTCTCTTGCTCAATGTATTCTCTCTATTGGTGGTATATTAGTTCACTCTCTTTCTCAATGTATTCTCTCTATTAGTGGTATATCAGTTCACTCTCTTTCTCAATGTATTCTCTCTATTAGTGGTATATCAGTTCACTCTCTTTCTCAATGTATTCTCTCTATTAGTGTTATATCAATTCACTCTCTTTCTCAATGTATTCTCTCTATTACTGGTATATTAATTCACTCTCTTTCTCAATGTATTCTCTCTATTAGTGGTATATCAGTTCACTCTCTTTCTCAATGTATTCTCTCTATTAGTGGTATATCAATTCACTCTCTTTCTCAATATATTCTCTCTATTACTGGTATATTAATTCACTCTCTTTCTCAATGTATTCTCTCTATTAGTGGTATATTAATTCACTCTCTTTCTCAATGTATTCTCTCTATTAGTGGTATATTAATTCACTCTCTTGCTCAATGTATTCTCTCTATTAGTGGTATATTAATTCTCTCTCTTGCTCAATGTATTCTCTCTATTAGTGGTATATTAATTCACTCTCTTGCTCAATGTATTCTCTCTATTAGTGGTATATTAATTCACTCTCTTTCTCAATGTATTCTCTCTATTAGTGGTATATTAATTCACTCTCTTTCTCAATGTATTCTCTCTATTAGTGGTATATTAATTCACTCTCTTGCTCAATGTATTCTCTCTATTAGTGGTATATTAATTCACTCTCTTGCTCAATGTATTCTCTCTATTAGTGGTATATTAATTCACTCTCTTTCTCAATGTATTCCCTCTATTAGTGGTATATTAATTCACTCTCTTTCTCAATGTATTCTCTCTATTAGTGGTATATTAATTCACTCTCTTGCTCAATGTATTCTCTCTATTAGTGGTATATTAATTCACTCTCTTGCTCAATGTATTCTCTCTATTAGTGGTATATTAATTCACTCTCTTTCTCAATGTATTCTCTCTATTAGTGGTATATCAATTCACTCTCTTTCTCAATGTATTCTCTCTATTAGTGGTATATCAATTCACTCTCTTTCTCAATGTATTCTCTCTATTAGTGGTATATCAATTCACTCTCTTTCTCAATGTATTCTCTCTATTAGTGGTATATTAATTCACTCTCTTGCTCAATGTATTCTCTCTATTAGTGGTATATTAATTCACTCTCTTTCTCAATGTATTCCCTCTATTAGTGGTATATTAATTCACTCTCTTTCTCAATGTATTCTCTCTATTAGTGGTATATTAATTCACTCTCTTGCTCAATGTATTCTCTCTATTAGTGGTATATTAATTCACTCTCTTGCTCAATGTATTCTCTCTATTAGTGGTATATTAATTCACTCTCTTTCTCAATGTATTCTCTCTATTAGTGGTATATCAATTCACTCTCTTTCTCAATGTATTCTCTCTATTAGTGGTATATCAATTCACTCTCTTTCTCAATGTATTCTCTCTATTAGTGGTATATCAATTCACTCTCTTTCTCAATGTATTCTCTCTATTAGTGGTATATTAATTCACTCTCTTTCTCAATGTATTCTCTCTATTAGTGGTATATCAATTCACTCTCTTTCTCAATGTATTCTCTCTATTAGTGGTATATTAATTCACTCTCTTGCTCAATGTATTCTCTCTATTGGTGGTATATTAGTTCACTCTCTTTCTCAATGTATTCTCTCTATTAGTGGTATATCAGTTCACTCTCTTTCTCAATGTATTCTCTCTTTTAGTGGTATATCAATTCACTCTCTTTCTCAATGTATTCTCTCTATTAGTGGTATATCAATTCACTCTCTTTCTCAATGTATTCTCTCTATTAGTGGTATATCAATTCACTCTCTTTCTCAATGTATTCTCTCTATTAGTGGTATATTAATTCACTCTCTTGCTCAATGTATTCTCTCTATTGGTGGTATATTAGTTCACTCTCTTTCTCAATGTATTCTCTCTATTAGTGGTATATCAGTTCACTCTCTTTCTCAATGTATTCTCTCTATTAGTGGTATATTAATTCACTCTCTTGCTCAATGTATTCTCTCTATTAGTGGTATATTAATTCACTCTCTTTCTCAATGTATTCTCTCTTTTAGTGGTATATTAATTCACTCTCTTGCTCAATGTATTCTCTCTATTAGTGGTATATTAGTTCACTCTCTTGCTCAATGTATTCTCTCTATTAGTGGTATATCAATTCACTCTCTTTCTCAATGTATTCTCTCTATTAGTGGTATATTAATTCACTCTCTTTCTCAATGTATTCTCTCTATTAGTGGTATATTAATTCACTCTCTTTCTCAATGTATTCTCTCTATTAGTGGTATATTAATTCACTCTCTTTCTCAATGTATTCTCTCTATTAGTGGTATATTAATTCACTCTCTTTCTCAATGTATTCTCTCTATTAGGGTATATTAATTCACTCTCTTGCTCAATGTATTCTCTCTATTAGTGGTATATTAATTCACTCTCTTGCTCAATGTTTTCTCTCTATTAGTGGTATATTAATTCACTCTCTTTCTCAATGTATTCTCTCTATTAGTGGTATATTAATTCACTCTCTTTCTCAATGTATTCTCTCTATTAGTGGTATATTAATTCACTCTCTTGCTCAATGTATTCTCTCTATTAGTGGTATATTAATTCACTCTCTTTCTCAATGTATTCTCTCTTTTAGTGGTATATTAATTCACTCTCTTGCTCAATGTATTCTCTCTATTAGTGGTATATTAATTCACGATTACTAAGAGTGTAAAATCTGTCCAGATGATATTATTATTACAGACCAAAGCTAAGGTGACATTGCACAGTCAATAAAATATATAGTTTACTTATTTCATTAGATAAAATAGGAAACTTTACTGAACTATCATTTCGCGCTAAATGTGTGAGTCAGGCGAATGTTAATTTGATGGTAAATATGGTAAAAAAAACAATCTAACAGTTATTAGGAAATGTGTCTGAGTGGATGTGTTTTTTACCCGATATGACTAAGGAAAATTCTCTCAATATAAAATAGGACCTCTACCCTATTTGCCCTTCATTATTAATCGCAAGGTTTCAATTTGTAAGGAATGAAGCAAAGAGACAGTGCGAGTCTGTTATCGATAGGTAATCTATCGCAGTCACCATACACTCCACATCGCACTGAAAGACTTGCAGCAAAAATTAGTAAGAACAAACCTATAATGCATTTGTGACTACAATTTTTACCTTTATGATGGTTGGAAATATAAATAATACCAAATAATTACATTAGGTGTTATAAGAACTGTTCTGTTAAATGGGAATAATGTTCTCTGTTGATTTTAGGGAGTTTATGGAGGTGCAGATATTTATGAACTGATAGTCCACTCGTCTCTGCCAGTTTATTCATTTACATATTATTTGGGTATTGATTTCGAAAATACTCAAATAAATTAGAGTAATTTATAGCTAGGAGTGGTAATTTGCAACTAGTAGAATGTAAAAGAAGGTAAATTACTAATAGGTATTAACTTCATATAAAATATTTCTTGTCTGAGTGATTCATAGCTATCAGATATAACTAATTGAAGTGAATATTGACCAATTTTACCAGCAAGATATTCTTTTGATGTACTATCAGAGAAAAGAGTCACTGTGATGATGTACTATCAGAGAAAAGAGTCACTGTGATGATGTACTATCAGAGAAAAGAGTCACTGTGATGATGTACTATCAGAGAAAAGAGTCACTGTGATGATGTACTATCAGAGAAAAGAGTCACTGTGATGATGTACTATCAGAGAAAAGAGTCACTGTGATGATGTACTATAAGAGAAAAGAGTCACTGTGATGATGTACTATCAGAGAAAAGAGTAACTGTGATGATGTACTATCAGAGAAAAGAGTCACTGTGATGATGTACTATCAGAGAAAAGAGTCACTGTGATGATGTACTATAAGAGAAAAGAGTCACTGTGATGATGCACTATCAGAAAAAAGAGTCACTGTGATGATGTACTATCAGAGAAAAGAGTCACTGTGATGATGAACTATCAGAGAAAAGAGTCACTGTGATGATGTACTATCAGAGAAAAGTGTCACTGTTCCTGTTTGTTCAATGGAACACAACTATATAAATCAAAATATCAAACTAATTACTCAATTATTATGACCTATATATATGTATACATACTGAGTGAGAGTTAATCTATGGTCAAATTTTAATTATTTCATTTGTATAGATTCTATATGCGACCCCTATATATATATTTGTTCATTTATATGTTTAGGAATGAGGAATAATATATTCAGGAATATAAGGAACAATTTACATAGGACTTTTGTAACATTTTGGTTATTTGGTTTATGAAAGGATTTATATGTTAGCTTGGGTGACGAAACAAAGGAACCTTATATATTTCACGAATACTGTTTAGGTACGGAATAGTTCCTTAGATTAAGGCAGCTAGATTTATTACAGAGGGTGACAGCTAACATAACTTGGGAAACAGTTAATGTTTAGGTTGATAGATTATGAAATAGTTTACCAAAGAACTTCATAACGGTTTCTGGGCGGGGATACGAAATATTGTTTATAGTTAAGCTGAATTAGGATTGGCTAGATTAGGAAAAGAGCACACCCCCGGTTTTAACGAAGTCCAATGAAATTGGAGAATTGAGAAAAGGGTTAGTTAGTTTAAGAAAGGAGGTGGAGATTTAGAAGGACTGAGGGGAATAGAAGTTAGAGAAGAAGTTAGTTCCCGACTAGAGACCAGCGAGAAAGCCTCCCTCATTCCTTGACCATAGTGTCCTAATAGTTATTGGTGATGTGATTAACTAAGTCTGAAGAGATGTCCTGCCCTGTGACCTGATCGAAGCTTCTGTCCATTACCTCAATATGTATAAGTATCTTGGGTTCTAGCCTCTCATTAATTATTGGTTGGATTAGAAAAATGTCCAGTCCAGATGTTGAATTGTATAATGTACTTCATGAGTATTTTGAGTAACCTTTCTGTGTAATGTCATGCATGAATTTTATCAATAGTGGATTGAGTTAATTAGAATGAGTTGTTTCATTGTCCTCGTAGTTCCAGGAATCCCTTGCAATCATGAGAATTAATACTTATTTTCGAATAAGACGAAACCCATGCTAGAATGGAGTTCGGCTACTTTGATGAGATAACAATTAATTAGCTACCGTAAATGGGAAATATAAAATGGAAAGAATCAAATAAAGATGAATTAACGTATTTAAATAAAGAAGTAAAATTATTAGACCCCCGATCATACATTGGTGGCAGCTAGGTGTGATATATTAAATTCTTTTTATTGATTGTAAAGGTTGATCATTGAATTGCAAATTCCTGAAATTACGAGTTGAAAACATAATGTAATGCATCAACAATTTTTTTTTTAATTATTACTCCAAGGAGCAGGAAATCTATAATCACTTTAACTGGATAATTGATTTTTTTTGATGAGGATGATTGTTCAATTGAATTGACTGCAATAATTAACATGACACCCTATGTCTATAGAGGAGAGTCAAAGCGAGTCACAGTTGGCGATTCAGTCAGAACAATGCTTTCAGTGTCAGATCACTGTAGAGACGATACAATGTTCACATTAGGGTGAGTTGTGGTTACCCTCACTGAGGTATGAAATGGTGAGTAAGGTTTTTTTTAGCAAGGTTGCTAGTTCTGTAGTTAGCTATGCATGTAATAAATTAATTATGGCTGATGAAGATGAAGTTCCTCCGAAAATTATTAAGATAACTAATGAAATGTGTTGACAATGTACCTGTTGAAGGTTGACAATATGCAAGTAAAAGCGAAAAACTCATCGAATATATTAATAACTTGTCCATGCTGAATATTTTCTGGTTTTCCATATCAAAAGATTGTTCGGGAAATCTTTTACTTCAGGACAGCCGACAATTAATTATTGAATACTAATACTTGTGCATGTTAAGATCTCTCATCTCAAAGAGTGATCAGAAAATAATTTTTCTTTCGTGACAGGATTTGTTCATTGACACTCGTAAATCGCAACAGGACTTGATTAGACTTTACCTCGGCAGACTGACTACTCAGTGTATAGGTTATGGTAGGAACCTAGGGACAGGATGTGAGACAGTTCAATTTTTTTTTGGAGACTTAGAGAAGGTGACAATCTGACTATCGATATAATTTTTAAAAGTCCTGGAGATTATTAGGTTATTGTGAAAGTTAATTGAATTTGCTAATATCAGATTAAAAAAAAGTTAGAAGTGGAAATAGGAGACTTAGTACCGATGGACGAAAGTGACCACAGAATAGGGATGAGGTGCAATTAACTGTTAGCTGATCAGCTGTTAGTCATGACATGAATGAGCTTAGAGTGTGAACCGTGTGATGTATAGTGAGGACAGTGAACACTGACTGAAAACTTGAAACAGGCGCAGAGGAATGCTCAAAGTGTGGAAATAATTATTTTATAATTTTGTAGTACATACAAGGACAGTTAGTTGGGTTTTAATGAGTTATTATATGTTTCGTGTTTAATATGGCAATTTTTCATTGAATTGAAGGCGGTAAATTTAGTTCGGGTGTTTAGTATTTCATAAATCAAAATGACTAATCGGAAAAATAAACCAAAAGGTGGAAGGAAAAAGCAGAAAGTAGACAGTCAGATTCTAGGAAGGTTGGATAAATACGATGGCAAATCTAACATTGATAAATACTTATTACGATTCGACAGAAGAGCCAAAATCGAGGGTTGGACCGGTAGACAAAAAGCAGAATTATTAAAGTTTTCTTGTGTAGGTAGAGCCAGGAATTTTCTCGAAGCTAATAAAGAGACAGAAAGTTTATCCTATGATGCGATATGTGAGATATTGAAGAGAAGATTCGGATCAGTAATTAATAGAATGGATGCTACACTTAAGTTGGTACAAATTAAACAAGGACGAATGACAATTGAAGAGTACGCTAGTAAAATTGAAGCTACATGCGGTAGATATCATTACATAATTCCGGAATTGCAAAATATTAAAGACAGAGATAAAATGCTTGCCGAAATATTCATTATGGGTTTGAAGCCCAGTATCAAGGTCATACTCAATCTGAAGGAGTGCCGTAATTTCTATGAATTGGTTAAATTAGCAAAACGTGTTGAGACTAGTAAAAAGCTGACGAATAGCTATGATTGGAAAAAGGAAACTAGCAGTTTTTACCGAAATAGTGCACAGGCGGATAGAGAAAGTGGATTTAATTTCTCTAAGTCAAATAGAAATAGACAAATGATCGAAGATTTAATACCAGTTGTAGTGTTAGTGTTAACCTCGGTGATAAGTGGTATTATGATGTTGAATTGTCACGGTTTAATGAGGAACAGACAAGGGAATAAGAACTATTGTAGATGGTAGTTAATATGTAGCGGAGAAAGGATCAAATCAAGGTGGCATTGAACAAGATTGTGTTGGTATATTGAATTACTTGGCCAATAATTCGATGTAGCAATTTACTCTCGAGTCCAATACTAGCTTTGAAATGTTATATCCTTATTAAAGAATTATCAAAAGTATTTATGACATGTGAGAAATATGAAGAAACCTAACCGTAGACTTTAGCAGAGGTAGAGAGTAGCATAGGACTACGAGAAATATTTTGAGGGAATAGAGAAGGTAATATGATACGCCGGGATACGTAGCCAGAAACGATAAAATCGAACAGAGAATTGAATAATCCTAGAGAAGAGTGTAGAGTGTGTGTTTAATGACGTCATTACGAGTGTGTATACGTATGAGTAACTAAATGGAAAACAAACAGGAAGAAGCTGGAATGGATTGTCACGAACTCTAAGCAAGTTACGTGGACGAAGTACTGAATTATTAGTCTATGAAAAGGGTTAACCGTGAATGAGGTTGATGACAAGTGTGTTACTGCGATAAGAGCAATTAAATGAATAATGCCCGTATAGATAGACATGAGAGGTGGAGAGAAAGACTAGAATTCGTAGTCGTAGTTGAAGTAACGGCTGAGTGTAAAGAGGCACATTGTCAGTTCCAAAGACACCTAGATGGAGGGTTAATTTAGTTGATTATTTATTTTGTTAAGAGAGAGACTAAGATGAGCTCAGACTATGAGGGAGAGTGAAAAATTAAAGACCCATTATAACAGATTGGAGAGGAATAACGTGAACCGTTATTACCGTGAAATAAGTATGTGTCATTGCTGTAGACTAACGATGTTGGTTATTATTGCTATGTAGACTTAGTGGTGGATTAGAAATTAGATGGTAGTGCATGTCCATTATAGAGAATGGTAGACTAAATTAACAATTGTAGTAAATGTAGACCAATAACATAAATGATGAGAGACTAAGCATACGACTCAGAGGGAAGGAGAACCGGAAGTACATAAAAGAGGAGAGAGGTAAACCACATAACAGATGAACCTTGGCAAGTATTTAATTCAGGTAAAGGTTGAAATAAATAAAATGACGATACACCGACTGTGAGATGCTTTGTTCTTCGAATTAATTATTTTGATTATTAAGTGAATAAATTTGAATGATTATCATATGAAACAATGAAAGTAATGCTTACAACTATTCAACTTAACGCAAAGACGTCATAAACTCCTAAAAAGTTATTGATGCAAGTAGGTTAATGATGTATGTAAATTAAGTTCGATAAAAAAAAAATGATGATGATAATCTAAAAAAAAAAAATTAATACAAAAAAAAATTAATAAAAAAATAAATGTTAATTTTATGTCTGGAGAGTGATCAACTCCATAGATCTAAGTAATTTTACGTTACAACATAAATTAAGATGTAAACTGTTCAAGAAAAGGTAGGAATGAGAGGCTAGGTAGGAAGACCCTTGAATACATACTCAAATACCCTCTAACCCACAGTAAAGACGAGGTCAGAGGTCAGCCAAGCAGAGAGATGCCCTGATACAGAATAGAGAGATGCCCTGATACAGAGCCGATAGACGCCCTGATGCAGAATAGAGAGATGCCCTGATACAGAGCCGATAGACGCCCTGATGCAGAATAGAGAGATGCCCTGATGCAGAGTGGAGAGAGGACCATGTAAGGTCCTGATGCGAAGCGGAAAGAGGCAAGTCGACGCACTCCGAGAGGTTGGCTATGGCGGAGAATGCAATGAGGTCTGTGCTGTAATGAAGTACTTAGCGATGCAACGCCGAAGAACTCACACCATTCCTGTGACATCAAATACACAGGAAGTGCAGCACCACAACATGCTAATGGTCGTGCAGACGCTGTTTGGCGATGGTAGAGTCAGCAAATTCTCCTAGGAACAGATGCAAGGCGGTCGCACTTAACCTCTCCCACACGAGGTGTACGCTAATGTGCTACCTATATATCGATGTAAGGAGTCACCTGGATGAATATACCCACGTTGATTGGGTAATTGTCTGCAGCAACGGTTGCAGAAGATGATGGTTCCTGGTCGTATGAACGTTGTCTACGGCAATGCAGCTTTCCAGTCAAATGACTCCGTCCTAACTCCAAGAATTCCCCGTTCACAGGGGGAACAACTTAATTACGTCTAATCAGTACGAAACGCGAATGCAAATCTTTCTCCAATGAAAGACACATTCCTACTTACAACTGTGTTCTCAGGCGGGACAGAAGTCACCTAAGAGCAATTATCCGTTATTCGGGTAATTTGCCCGGTCTATGAAAATCGCCGAATCGATTTGCCGCGTACGCGTTGTCTATGTTAGTACAACTTATCTCCAGTTGATTGCAGCAGAAGTCAACACGAAGTCCACAATGCTGTTGAGACCCAATCCTTGATCACAGCCGGTGCACGAGAGGATGAGAAACAACGATCTACGAAAGATGCCACCTCCACTGTCGGAAGTTGCAAATGCAGTCTGATTGTCAAAGCAAAGCAGATCGGTTAACAAGTAATCGACAAGAGATTACTAAGATTGCGTTCAATTCGTAATGCAAGTGTAAGAACTTGAGTGATATAAAATGATTTTAATGAAAGAGACTATGAAATAAAGTCTCTGTTAAATTACTAATGTGTGAGAAAATTTCCCACAAAGAAATGAACTAAATTGAGTCCGATCAATTGACTAGATCGGATTGCTAAAGTGTAGAGAAAAAAAAACACTTAAAAAAAAATAATAAAAATAATAGCAATTAAGAGTTCAATCTCAGAATTAATTTAAGTATTTTTATTTTTGTGTCTAGTATATAAGTTAAGTTAATATTTACCTTTACTTTATTTCCAGGGCCATTTAGTATACATTTAGTCTATAAGTTAATGTAAGATTTTACTTTACTCATTCGGCCAGTTCGTATTTTGTGTTAGAGTAAGATTTTATTCTATGTCCTATTATAGAGTATTCTTGGCTGATAAGATAACTTGGTGTATGTTTAATTTTTATTTGAATATGCCTTCAGCCTCACGATTTTTCCCTGCATTTAATATTTTGAAACGTCACAGTGCCTAATGGATGTAAACTTAGTAGAATATGATTTTTGATTGCCTTACATTATTGACAGATGTTGAAAGAAGCAAGGATTTATTAAAATGAGTAAGTAGTTGCATTTGAGGAAGCTCATTCTTGTGTAATTACTGATGGTAATTTGAGCATTGATATTGAGTAGCAACTATAAAGTGATTATCCTTAAAACGATATTAATGTTTGGTAATATAATTTGGAATTTTATTTTTTTGAATGGGGACAATATTTTGTAAGAAGACAAACTGAATAATATTAAAGTAAGAAATTCATAAATTAAAGCGTGTCATAGGTCTGATTATAATTGGAGGAAAGTCTTCAAGAATTGTATCCATGGTAAATTTTATATTTGGACTTGTGTTTCTAATTGATATACGGAGGCTTATCATAATTGAGATGAAACTTTATAAGAGAATTTAATGCACTGTAAGATTTTAAATTCCAAAACGGATTTTATATTATTTCATTATGTTTCCTTTTTATGTAACTTCCTTATATACGTGTTTTGGAATATTTCATCACTTCATAATTTGTCTATTATTTAATTATTTTCTGTTTATTTCATTATGTGGCTATTATTTCATTATGTGACTATTATTTCATTATTTTCTGTTATTTCAATATGTGTCATATATCCTTTGCTTTCTATTATTTAACTATGTGCTATTTGGTAACTACTGAGGCTAACCCAAATAGGTAGAGTATGTTAGGGACATAAATTTATTTTGACTAATTGAGAGGAGGATTTGGTCCGTAGACTTATAGAAAACACTATGTCATAGAAAACGAGTAGCCTGTTATGGAGGGGATACCCCAATAAATTTAGAGTTCAGCTATAGGAGCCATATTTGGAAAGGGAACTAAATAAATCTAGATAGGGTTCGCATTTTAAACGGGGGGCTGTGTATAGATTCTATATGCGACCCCTATATATATATTTGTTCATTTATATGTTTAGGAATGAGGAATAATATATTCAGGAATATAAGGAACAATTTACATAGGACTTTTGTAACATTTTGGTTATTTGGTTTATGAAAGGATTTATATGTTAGCTTGGGTGACGAAACAAAGGAACCTTATATATTTCACGAATACTGTTTAGGTACGGAATAGTTCCTTAGATTAAGGCAGCTAGATTTATTACAGAGGGTGACAGCTAACATAACTTGGGAAACAGTTAATGTTTAGGTTGATAGATTATGAAATAGTTTACCAAAGAACTTCATAACGGTTTCTGGGCGGGGATACGAAATATTGTTTATAGTTAAGCTGAATTAGGATTGGCTAGATTAGGAAAAGAGCACACCCCCGGTTTTAACGAAGTCCAATGAAATTGGAGAATTGAGAAAAGGGTTAGTTAGTTTAAGAAAGGAGGTGGAGATTTAGAAGGACTGAGGGGAATAGAAGTTAGAGAAGAAGTTAGTTCCCGACTAGAGACCAGCGAGAAAGCCTCCCTCATTCCTTGACCATAGTGTCCTAATAGTTATTGGTGATGTGATTAACTAAGTCTGAAGAGATGTCCTGCCCTGTGACCTGATCGAAGCTTCTGTCCATTACCTCAATATGTATAAGTATCTTGGGTTCTAGCCTCTCATTAATTATTGGTTGGATTAGAAAAATGTCCAGTCCAGATGTTGAATTGTATAATGTACTTCATGAGTATTTTGAGTAACCTTTCTGTGTAATGTCATGCATGAATTTTATCAATAGTGGATTGAGTTAATTAGAATGAGTTGTTTCATTGTCCTCGTAGTTCCAGGAATCCCTTGCAATCATGAGAATTAATACTTATTTTCGAATAAGACGAAACCCATGCTAGAATGGAGTTCGGCTACTTTGATGAGATAACAATTAATTAGCTACCGTAAATGGGAAATATAAAATGGAAAGAATCAAATAAAGATGAATTAACGTATTTAAATAAAGAAGTAAAATTATTAGACCCCCGATCATACACATTCATTATTTTGAACTTTCATCACAGAACTTTCATCTTTATTATTGCCACAAAACATTTTCTATAATTTGAACTCATAGAGAATGGAATTATTAAGGAGCTACAATTTTAAAATATTTGACCATCTTTTTATGTACAATTTGTAATAAGAATAAGTTGTGATTTTGGTTATAAAAGCGGTGCTTGCCTATCTAGTTACATCCACGTTAAAATATCTCTAAGAATCACCTAGTTGTTTATTGTCAAAAAATTTCTTTAGTAAATTGCATCCTCGGTGGCACAGTGGCAGAGGGTGATAGGTAATTTCGTCCACGGAAAATCCGTCCGTTTTCTTAAATTAGGAATAGAAAGAAAGACATTCTTGAGTGTTTAAAATATATGTAAAAGATAATTGCAGTCGAATAAAATCTAGTTAGATGAAAATAACACATATATTTAACAATTATAATTGTTGAAGAAAAATTAATTCTATGTAGCTAATATATTATGTTATGTATAATCAAAAATGAAAAAAATGAAGACAATAACTTAATCAAATATTTAGATTGAATAACTGAACTTTTTGGCTATGCAAAACATGGGCAATACTTGTCAAAAATATTGCTGTTTCATTCGGGGTTTTAATTCCTTTCGCCGAAAACACCACCCAAATAATGTATTCGTTTTTTGCAGTAAAATACAGTAAAATATACATCTTGTCACTATCAAACCTGGCCGGGGGGAGCGGGGCAAGCCCCTCTCAAATTCGTCCACGGGAAATTCGTCCGCGGAAAATTCGTCCGCGGAAAATTCGTCCACGGAAAATTAGTCCTCTGAAAATTCGTCCGTTTTCTTAAATCAGGAATAGAAAGAAAGGCATTACAGCCTCTTAACAATATATGCAAGAGCTTATTGCAGTCGCATGAAATCTGGATAATGAAAACATATATTAAGCAGCTATAACTGTTGATGAAAAATTCATTCTATGTAGCTGATATATTAAGTTATTTATAACTGAAAATTAAAAAATGACTTAATCAAGTATTTAAATTTGAAAGCTGGACTTTTTCAGAAATTCCAAATATGCGCAATATTTGTCATAAAAAATCTGTTTCGTTCGGAGTGTATAGCAATACTACATAGCTTTATATTTGTTCGTCAATTTATCGATATTTTGGCCTTTAACGTTTTGTGTCGCCTCTCTTTGTTTGAATTCTTTTAGTTTGGGTTAACTCTTCTTCCCTCATTCCATATATTAGGATGTTTTTCTTTGACATTCTAAAATTCATCTCGATTTTTATGAATTTTCGCGTTGGTTTCGTCTTCCCCGTTTTGTTCCATTGTACGTAGCTTCAAAGTAGATAAAAACTCAATTGGAATCCTCGCATAAATTTTCATTAACGCCAACAACATCTTCAGGTGTTAAAGGTCCTCTCCACATTAATTAAAAAAAAAATATGGAATTACTTTAAATTTGTATAGCTAAGGTTATATAACATATAACAGTTAACAGAAAAGAAATAGACCGAGTGTTCTGTTCATAATTAATTATATTTGAAATATTCACATTCAACTTACACTATTTCCAATATTCAATAGAAGAACAAGGTTACAGTCTCAACTTATCACGTGTTATCGTAAATTTATTGGATATTAGGTATACAGGTTCAATTTTAAGTATTTAATGTTTTTTAGTGTAATGATAATTAAATACCGGTATAAGAAGCCATTTATAATATATCTAAAATCTTTATTGTAGTTAAGAATTTTTCAATATTCAATGGATCCTTTTTTCATCGCTTGAATTTCTGAGGTTAGAAGTAAAATCACATGAATAACTTGAATTACATATTGTGATAAAAATATAGAACCAAATTTGAAATGGCTTGCAGTTTTGTAATCAGTAACCTTAGCTCTAATGATTAGAGTAATAAATATATCAAGTATTTTATCTTAAATAAAATTAATAAAATTATAATACAGTAGCGGACAAAATATAAGGGTATGCAAAAACGAGTTATCTAAATCTTTAATTTCATAAAAAAGTACATAACACACATTATTGAAATTTTGCACGTATATTCATATAGAACTAATATGTATTCGTATGAAATTTCAAAGCATTTGGACTAATATTCTAGGAATAGTTCCATATTTTACTTCAAACACTAAATTTTGCTCTGGTCAAAAGTTAAGGGTAGCCATCATAAACTTTGAAATATTCCCGGATAAAGGCAATTAACTTAATACTTTGTGAATAATTCTTTGCTATATCACTCTAATACATCTTCTACCACAAAATTCTAATAATTTTGCACAATATGGAGGAGTTATCCATCTTCTATTCATCCTCAAGAAATGCCCACAAGTTTCCCCTCTGATACAGTCTCTAATTGTCGTTGCAAGAGATTTCTATTGCCACATGAAGGTCCAAAACGATTGTGCAACATATTGTGGCTCAACAACATAAGCAGTATGGAGTTGTTGATTCCAAACCGAAGAATGGTAGACTTCCCAAAGCATTGCTGAGAGAAGATCATGCAAGTCTTCAAAGTAGCTTGCAAGGTAGTTTCAACACTTCTGGTCAAATTTTTCGTGAGATAGATGTCATGTCCGGTGGTACGGTGTTCCAGTCTACTTTTTCGCTTCGACTTCAATAAGTTAGTTTGCAATCATTTGTCCATGCATCGAAGCTTTCAATCTCAAAAAAGAAACGGAAAGTGATACTTGTGTTTTGTCATGAGTATGTCGTTGGTCGATTGATCAGTGGTCGAAAGTACATTCTAGTGATGATGGAAGAAAAATAGAAGTCTTTGAAATAAAACGGTTAAATTTTTTCTGCTTGAGCTGCTCCCACTGTTTGTCTACGAGGAGGAGTTATTGCAGAAGTATAAAACAGCTCTTTCGTCATCATACTCTCCCTTATCAACAAGCAGCTGACCCTCAACCACAGAGTTTCAAGCAGGACAAAGTACCCTACTACTCAGATACAAAAGTTACGACTCTATTAGAAGATGAAGAAATTGCTCTAATGAGCTACAAGAAATGTGGAAGAATTGTGGACATTTCTCGAGGATGAATAGAAGATGGATAACTCCTCCATATTGTGCCAAATTTGTAGAATTTTGTGCTAGAAGATGTATTGAAGTGATATAGCAAAGAATTATTCACAAATTATTAAGTTTATTGCCAATATCCACGAATATTTCAAAGTTTATGATGGCTACCCTTAACTTTTGACCAGAGCAAAATTAGTGTTTGAAGTAAAATATAGAACTATTCCTAGAATATTTGTTCAAATGCTTTGAAATTTCATACGAATACATATGAGTTCTATATGAATATACGTGCAAAATTTCTATAATGTGTGTTTTGTACTTTTTATGAAATTATAGATTTAGATAACTTGTTTTTGCCTACCCTTATATTTTGTCCGCTACTGTACATCTATGACGATTAATGCTTCATTAAATATTCATGAACTGTGCAGTACAACAAACTTTATGGATACGATTAACAAGGTATATGAATTTTGTACTATATATGAACTACTTTATATATCAAAACACTTATCATGATACTTTGTTTAATGTCATTTTGCCTTTAATGGACGAATTTTCAGTGGACGAATTTTCCGTGTATGAATATTCCGTGGACGAATTTTCCGTGGACAAACTTTCCGGTCACGATTTGGTGGAATGGTTGGTCACTATCCAGGAACCAGTTTATTAGATTTTGAGAGCGAACAGGTCAAATTTCTAAGTCATTTATAACTCAAGTATTATTAGAAGGTCAATATCATTTATAAGTGCAGGTATGTGCACAACTAGTACCCATCATCTTATTATACAATGAAATTACAGAATTTTAAGACTGAACATAGTTATAAACTTCGTATCATTTTCTAAATTGTTTTATTTATGCTACATATTTCAATAACGATCATTATAGCGTTAATTAGTAGTCGTATTATTGTTAATATCATCTTACATCAATATCTATCATATATATCAAAGCATAGATAATATCGTATATCCAATCCATAGATAATATCGTATATCCCAATGTATAGGTAATATCGTATATCCCAACGTATAGATAATATCGTATATCCAATCCATAGATAATATCGTATGTCCCAATGTATAGGTAATATCGTATATCCCAACGTATAGATGATATCGTATGTCCCAACGTTTAAATAATAGATAATCTCATATTTTACAGACGGAGATTCAAATTTGACGTTGAAGGTTTTTTTTTTGTATTCTGTCTTTCGACTAGAATGTCTAACCAGTAACGGAACAGAAGAGAGAAAACTTTCATCTTTGAGTTTCAATCACTCTTTATATAATATTCTGCTGAGTTACAATCTCCCGCTTCATAATGTTCTGCTGAGTTACAATCTCCCGCTTCATAATGTTCTGCTGAGTTACAATCTCCCGCTTCATAATGTTCTGCTGAGTTACAATCACCCGCTTCATAATGTTCTGCTGAGATACAATCACATTTTTCGAAATTCCACTCTTGTGAATCAATATCAGAATTATCTAGGGTGACAATTAAATACGGTAGAAAAGTAAACCACTGTAACTTCAACAATTTTATTGTAACAACAAAAACAAATATATCATTATGAAGCTGAAAATTTGAAGTTTTATACATAATTTCAGTTTTTAAAAAAGAGTTCTTTAGATGGGCTCCCTCTGCCTTCAAACATTCTTGCACTTTCTTAAGCTCTGCCATGCCTGTATTACAGCGCGGAGCGTGGCCACATTAATCTCTTGAATTTCTACCGATATTTTGTTCTTCAGATTTTGCAGCGAAGTGATGAAGAAACTAATTATTCATTGATCAAAGATTTTTCATTGAAAACTAATAAAAAACTTATCTTGTTTTTAATGGAAGAATATTGTCTTTTTAAAAAATTAGGGTGATATACAGGGTGACCAATAAAAAACTAGTCGAAAGTAAATGCTTATAACTCAAACAGTAATTGGTGTAGAAAGATGAAACATATATCGCATAAAAGAGTATATTTTCAAGTTTATTCGATATCAAAGATATTGAAAACTATCGAATCAGGGATACAGATATCTTAATCAAACATGATGATATTTCGTCAACACATTTTATTCAACCCTCATGCATCATTATGCAACTAACTATTGAATAGCGTATTTTCATTTCTAAACATTATCATTTTATCAGTTCTCCAACTAAAATAAAGAGAAAATATGCCATTAATACAACAAGGATATAAACACAAGGACGGTTAAAAATTAGTTTAATAATTGGACAAGAATTAAAGTGTTTGAGAAACCATTGCACTCGCAGAAAGTGACAGTTCGGTGCGGTTTGAGTCAAAGGCCATGGTCCATATTTTTTTAAAGATGTAGAGACTGAAAATGTTTGTTCTGTAAACACCGGAAAATGTATTGAAATGTTAAATACTGTATTGACTGACGACAATCATCTTGACGTTTGGTTCCATTATGACACTGCAACTGATTACACATTCTTGTCTGCACTAGACTGGTTGAATCACTTCGAGGACAAGATTATTTAGCACCGAACCGTTTTCTCTGGCCAACTTTCCTTGACCTCTCACCTTTGGATTTTATCTCCGATACATGTTAAAGAGAAGGTATTTGAATTGAAACCAAATATGATTGAAGACTAGAAGCAAGTAATACGTGAAGTAACCAAAATATATTAGTTGCAGTAATCGCTAATTTTGTAAAAGGATTAATCTCTGTGTTAAGAACAGTGGGGGTGATTTCAAACAATTGTTATATACAGGCAGGCCTCGCTTTAAGTACAACTCGCTTTAACAAAAGTGTTCGAAATAAGAACCGTTCGTAGACATAAAAAATGGAGACAATTTTTTGTGATTATTTCACGGTAACTAAAAAACATAAAAATTATAACCCAGATGAGGTTATTAGAAGCAATTGGTTCAGAAATTCAACATGCCCCATTTTTAGGGCAAGTTCCATATTTTCGAACACGTGAAAATCTTTATATGTAATTATTATTTAACTTTTATTTCAATTGGTATCCATGATACCAATTATAATAGAAGTTAAATAATAATTATTATATTTTCTTTTCTGACGTGTCCGAAATTGTAGAACCAACTAATAACTTGGAACACAGTACCCTGCTACCAAAAATATTTCATAGAGCATAAAATGGCTGTTTGTTAAATGTAGCACAATAATTATGCATAGAAATCTAAGTATCTATTAATTACTCACCTATACTGAGTGAGAGTTAAGCTATGGATGGATTTTAAAACATTTAATAAATGCACGACTTTAAACTTTTTCATCACAGTCACAAGCACTGAAAGATTGTATATTATTATTAATATGCTTATATACGTAGTACTCTGATAACTCTAAAACAAATATTTTCTCTATAACTCATAGAAAATGATATATATAATCAAGGGGTGACAATTATAAATTTCTTGTTACTTTTATTCGCTTTAGTTACCGTTTGGTAACTAAACTGAGTCGGTATTTGGTAACTAAAGCGAGGGATGCCTGTACTGAAGAAAACTTGAAAATGTAGTCTTTCATGTGATATTTGTTTTACCATTCTACACCCAATTACTTTTTATATTATAAGGATTTACTTTCAACTTGTTTTTTTTTTTGTCACCCTGTACAATTTCCTTATAAACAATTTCTTAACTAAATAAATAATAATTATTTGTAAATATTTGAATTATGAATCATTTGTATATTTTTAATATATAAATTACTTGTAATCATAAAAAAATGTATTTATTAAAATTATATATACTTATTTATTAAATTTCTGAATATAAAGACCGATATAAATTTGGGATATAGTTACACTTCAACCGCCAACCTTCCTTTGATCGTAAAACTCACAAAGTTGTAAAACGTTTCGCCACAATTAAATGTTTATTTGCTCGATGGAAATTTAATTGGATATAAATTGGTTAAAAGCGTCGTTAAAACATTCATGGAAAAATATATACAAGGTGGGACAGACTCGTAAACTATTAGCAATAGAACGAAAAGATAACTCAAGTCAATTGAAATTTTATCCTCATAGATAAAAACGAATATTCATAATATGCCTGTTTATTTTAAAATTTACATATTTGGCAATTCATGGGTACACAGTAAAAATAAATGATTAATTCCTTTTTAACATGAAACTGTAGTGTATACTTCTACAACAATGAAAGGGGTTGGCTGGCAGATACAACATATTCTTAGTTCTTGTTTTTCGATTCTATGCTCCTGTTTTGAATTCTAGGACAATAATCATTTGGTTAAAAACTCACAGAGTAAAAAAAACATGCAACAAGCCCACTCGTCATAAAATTCCTGGTGAAAAAATCTCATATAAAATAACCCCGGTGAAAAAGAATTTTTACACAACTTCTTTATTTGAAGTCAAACTGCCAAATTCGAATTACAATACAATTACAAAAAGTATGTAGTTTTTGCAATTAATATATTTATTCATTCGGTTCTCATATTCTTGTAAAGAAAAATATGGAGATTCATTTAAACAATAAAAAGAAAATGTGCTATTTTTTAGGCTTTTGACCATTGAATGTGACCGTAGATCCGATCAAATTTGGATTCAGCATACTATTAAACCGCCTAGGACGAATATATAGGCGAACTATAGACGAATATCATCCGAATATCATCGATTTTACATGAAATTTCTTATATATTGTAGTACCTGTAACCTCTCAGTATAGCACAATTTGTATATCTGGAATACATTCATACATTTACAATATTGTATCTGACAAATTGAGAAACAACATCATAAAAATATATGCTGGGGCCAACGACGTGATGACTCCTTTATTGACTACCTTCTTACCATTTGATAGACAATATCTACTCCAAATATTATTGGTTACAGTATTTGTTCTACAGAGTCCGAAATATTTTAGGATCAGTAATTGAGATAAACGAATCAGTATGAAGCAGAGAGAACATTACTTTGCTACATGTTTTTATTATTCTTGAGTAGCATTGTTGTATACGGAGGCGCCTTGGGTGATTAAATATAAGGGGGAATTTCTTATATAATACAATACATAGTTCTGAGGACTGTTATCTTCTTCAGTAAATTCTCAGATAGTCGTACAGACGGGTAAAAGGTTGTCTGTAGTAACATTCTGTCATGTACCAGAAAAAAAGATCATAAGCTCAAGAATGACGTACTGATAATGATTTCTCTTTGTGCCAATAACTACCTCTTCCAAATTAGGAAATCCATTTTCCAAATATTCAGACGTCGCAATCACACGTAACCTGAATTGTTACCGAATTATAATGTTCACCAACCATGTATTACTATTGAGTGAACTGATATTGCGAATTTGTTGAAAAGAGATGCTCGTCAATAGTTACGAGACTCTTGCCTTATGATTTGTCCATAGGTGTTGCAATAAAAAAATATATTTATTTCATCATTTGTGAGCGTCCTTGTACAACACTGAAATGAGTGTACAAGTGCTCAACTTTTATCACACAGGTATTGTGCGACTCTGTTTAGACTTGTCAATTCATTTGCTCAATTTGGCAGCACTCAAGTTAACGTTAAATTGAAAATTTATGAGAGCGGTTTTAAATGACCTGCTGGGCTTTGGAGCTAAATGTTAAAATAACTCTTTAAATAATTTAGGAACAAATTTTAAATTTCTCATGAATATTGAGCTCGAATATTCATGAAAAGTCATTAAATTTCATACATATTGGTCCACTAACAAAGAAATAATAAGAGTCAAAAATAATTTGCGGGTTAAAATGACCCGCCGGTCCACCGTGTTTTAAAGCAGAATTTGTAAAAAAAAAACAATAGAAGTATGAAGTTTCAGTTATTGGTTTCCTTCTTGGAAATCTTAGTAAATTTATGAAATGAAGAGCGAGAGATATGGCAAAAAATATTACCATATATTCATTCGTGGCCTGTCAATTCCACCGCAGAAAGTTCCCCTGCGGAAAATTCCACCAGGAAGATTCCACCGGCGTTAAATGATAGATGGGGAAAATTCCAGCATGGAAGATTCCACCATTTTGAAAAAATAAACAAACTAACAGTGTAAATAAACAGTTTATTTTAAAACGCATTTCTAAATCTAGGTAATTTATAATTATATTTGAACAAATCTTGTTTTCAAATATAAAACAATTAATTTATCCATTATATCGTGACAGAATATGACGCTGATATGCCAACACTGCTAAATTTAGCTTCTTGAATTTGAAACACTAAAGTTCAGATTTTAATATTTGATACAAAAATAAATGTTGTTAGGTATATTCATTATTGAAAGTCATAATATTGAGCAATAATATGACACACATGTTTTTAATGCCTATTTATATTTTCTGGTAATATTACTTATATGAACTTCTATGACTGAACCATGGATCACTCATAGAAGTTCATATAAGAAATACCATCAGAAAATCTTCGAGGATTTAAGATGGATCAGTCATAGGAGTTCATATAAAGAATATCTTCAGAAAATCTTCGAAGATTTAAGATGGTAAAGTTATAGAAGTTCATATAAGGAATACCATCAGAAAATCTTCGAAGATTTAAGATTTGTCATGGGTACGCATTAATCCATAAATTTTATAAATTCGCCCCTATGCACTCTTGTCCCTCTAATGAGTATGGGAAATATTCTGCAATTCTTATACTAATTTATTATAAATTAGATCTCACTCAAATTTTCATACCTATATTCCACTTGCAAAAGTAATAACCAAATTCTACATACATTTCATAAATCAAAATCTCAACACTCAATTGAAAATGTAGGACTGAAATTTTGGAATAACTTACCTAGTGAATTCAATTGAATTTAATTGCTTCGTGAATTAATTCCAACAGAACCTCCAAAATTCACAAATCAATGGCCATAAGCGTTAACAGTCTCAATTCGATAGGTTTTTGTCTCAATACCGCAAATGTGCATAGGAATAAAATATTTTTGTTGCAAAAGAAAGCAGTTAGAGCTGTCAATGTTTGAAACTTTCTGACCAAACGGACGATCGCTTTCATAGGAATAATTATATTTAAATTAAATGATCTCCATAAGTTTAATGATCTTTTCCCGCGGAAAGTTCCACCAGGAAGATTCCACCGCGGAAGATTCCACCGGCGCTAAATGCCAGATGTTGAAAATTCCACCGTGGAAGATTCCACCATTTTGAAAAAAAATATACAAATGAACAGTATAGATAAAGAGTTTATTTTAAAATGTATTTCTTAGTTTAGGTAATTGATAATTATAAAATTATGAATGAACAAATCTTCTTTTTAAATATAAAACAATTGATAATCCGGCCATCATATAGGCATTAAATATTTAACTGGTTAATCGTGACAGACTATGACGCTGGTATTTGAACACCAACCTGTGGCAACACTGATAAATTTAGCTTCTTGAATCTATCAACAGAAACACTAAGTTCAGATTTTGATGTTTGATACAATATTTCTTTTTATGTTGCATTATTGAAAAGGTTAATATTAAGCAGCAACATGACAAGCATGTTTTTAGTGTTTATTTCAATTTAAATCAGAGACCTGCTTAACTGAATTCATATTAAGATGTTGCATATCAAAAGAAACTCTATACGTGTTATGATTTATATATCTTATGTGAGTTTTGAAGTTATGATTTTTATTCGTGTGTCTGTGGTTTCAGATCGAAGCTAGTTAATGTACCGCAATTTACCTGTCCAATCCTATGTTCAAAATTTAGTTGAAACGCATTATATTCAAACTTTATTTTGTAATAATTTCAATAGAGATTATTATACAGTTTCAGAAAGTTTCATCTTGGTAATTTTTCTTTTTATATTAAAATATGTCGATTATAATTAAACATTTTATTTCAATACGTGTCAAATTTATTTTATAATTCTACCTTTTATCGTCGCTGATTTAAATTGAAATATATATTGGTACATTTAAAAACTAGGGTGATAGATAATATATATACATAAAAAAAATTTATATTACAAATAAAATATAATCCTTAATTTCAGTTTCAACATATATATGTTTAAAGGATAATCTAACGGAATCTTAATTGTTGGTCACTGAAGCAGTGGAACTTTTTTGTTGCATTTACACTATTTAAATTTTTTCATAAATTTAATTGATTTATATTTAAAAGACAGATTGATCTGTCTATTATTTCGTATATTTTCCTTAGCTTTTCTTTTAGGCCTTGACTTAACATAACATATTCTTATAATTTCTTCCCTTTTTAACTAATAAAATGTTGTTCGGTTACGACCAAAAACACTTTTTTCTTTGAATCAGTTTTATTAAATTTTATACCTTTTGTAAATGAAATCCAGTATTATGCGGTGGAATCTTCCGTGGTGGAACTTTCCAGCGGTGAAACTTTCCTGGTGGAACTTTCTGTGGTGGAATTTTCCGCGGGGGAATCTTCCGGTGGTGGAATCTTCCGTGGTGGAACTTTCCAGCGGTGGAACTTTCCTGGTGGAACTTTCTGTGGTGGAATTTTCCGCGCGGGAATTTACCTAGAAGCTACAGACATATGTATTCATGTTCAAAACATTGCACTGTGGTTTTGATTTACACAACTTTTACAAGAGTTAAAGAATACTAAATTGTATTTAGTACTTGATTTTTACACGACAATAGTATCTCTCTGATTCTAGTTTTTAACACTATTTTCAAAATCAAAGGGGTGCAATATTAAATAGAATAGGTCGGTTTGAAGTCTTGAAATGATCTGCTTAATGATTTGGATCAACTTTCGTCTGTTAAGAAAAATAAAAAGGCTTGGCTGAAGAATTTCTTGTCCTAAAATAGGTATAATTTCTTCTCTTAAATTATTATTTTTATTAAATAGTCTTCCCTAGAAGTTTCCGCTTATTGATGTCCATATTCAGAGATATAGTTTCCAGCTATTTTTTGTTAATTTTTTTTCTGAATCAAAATAAAAAAATATTGTCAGTCAGCCAATTTGCACAATTTCGAAAATGCGCTGCGCTTTTTAAACCACTTTAACCATCAAATCCCGAGCGTGCGTTGATACCTTCATATAATTTACTATGAAACCGAATAATAGTACAAGTGTAATAAGAGACTTCCCCCCAGCTGAGGTAATAATAATAATAAGTTAATTAATGAATGAAAGCTTATACAAGGAGTAGCTACATAAAAAAAAATACAAAATATATAATGTAAAGCTATAAACATTAAGCCATACAGTCAGCCTAAATTTTGGCTAATATGGCAGCAAATTTACATGTACCAAAGACAGAACACAAATTAAGTATCAAACATATAGAATGTGCACATATAATTTAAAAACTTAGGAAAATTTATTTATTAAGGTGCTAATTAAGATAATTACAACATTGTTATTTTTTTAGTTGAGTTTACCAAAGTAATATTCTTATATTTATATTTACTATAAATGAATATTACTTACAAACTCTTAACACAAATGGGCGTTATGTAGTATCCGCTAGTTTGTTGTACTGCTCACATCTTGATGTTTAATGATCTATCAGCGGGGTTTGGGGGCGGAACTCTCCTCGTTAAACCTATTTTAGTATTGGATTTCGTAATAAATATATTGAATGTACTAACGCACACTCGCCATTAGGGTTTAAAGTGGGTTGAAATCGCGTAGCGCATTCTCGAGATTGTGCAAATCGGTAAATTGAGCACTGCCTAAAATTAATAATAATATATTCACTATTATTTTGTCTCTTCTTACAAAGAAAATAATTTAACTTTATAATGCAATGGAAAAGAGGAATATTACAAATAAATGAAAGACTCAATAATTTAACAGTGCAGTGTAATATAAATATGACAGCTCTAAATGAAACAAAAATGTCATCTAGTTCGATAGCTTCTCAAAGAGTACAAACATTCAAAATACTCTTTATTGAAAGTCAATACATTTGCAAAATATCAATGAAATTTATACCTACTTAAATTTGACTATTTTAGGTAAACGAAAAATAAAATAATCAACAATTTAACTTTATATGCTTTTCAATAGAACTAAATGCAACTAAAATTTAAATATGGAAAAAAAATCATCTTTTTTAAGATTTTGATTACAAATTTTGACAATTTAATAGTTATTTTCACACCATGTAGCACTATTCAAGGTTATCACCATGTAGCACTATTCAAAGTTATCACTATGTAGCACTATTCAAGGTTATCACCATGTAGCACTATTCAAAGTTATCACCATGTAGCACTATTCAAAGTTATCACCATGTAGCACTTATTAAAGTTATCACCATGTAGCACTATTCAAAGTTATCACCATGTAGCACTATTCAAGGTTATCACCATGTAGCACTATTCAAAGTTATCACCATGTAGCACTATTCAAAGCTATCACCATGTAGCACTATTCAAGGCACTACTCATTCACTTTTTGTGTTTTTTCTTCTCAATTTCGCTAGTTTTTTTCTCACTAACCTCTTTAGGAACCTCAAATCAAATTCCTTTTGAGAAAGAACAGAAGAACTGTTATTCTTCCTTCTGTCAATTTTCTGATGCTTTCTTCGTCTTTTTCTTCTGATTCTACTGAAATTTCCTTTTCTATCATTTTTCCTATTTCTAATATTATAATCGCCCTTACTAACGGGTATAATATTATTTGTATTGAAAACTTGTTGCGCCACACTTGACGTGGAATTATTTAAATGTTGAATATTGATATTTCGCAATTTCTTCAGAAGGTTTCTATAAAATCTTCTTCTGCTTTTCCTTTTCAATCTGAGTCTTCTTCTTTTCTTCTTTTTCATTTCAATAGACTCTTTTTTCTTCTTCCCCGTCAAACTATCGCCATCACCTGAAAAGAAATAAAAACACTTCATTAAAATCAATCCTTGAACATCGGTTGCTGATTGCAAAACATTAATTATCCGGACATTTTGTCTATCTTTAAAATATCTAACATTAAAAGATGATGAGTAACTACATCACTCCACTCATTTCATAACTATTGTGATGATGTTCATAAGATGATGAGTAACTGCATCACTCCACTCATTTCATAACTATTGTGATGATGTTGATAAGATGATGAGTAACTGCATCACTCCACTCATGTTGATAATTTTTGCAGAGTCGCGTGGGAAGAACAATCTACTAATCTATCGTCTGAAGGTGCAATTGGTATGTAAATTGCACCTACGGTCAATAGTTAGCTGCTGAACTAATTTAAATGGCACACATGAATAATATTTCCAGCGTTCTTTAAAATGTATAAATTACTGCCTGCCACTGATGAGGGAAGTATGAACTCAATGTTATACTTGTGTTTTATAAACTACATTTTAAACTGTCTTTTATTTATCTACTCGTTTATTTAATCAACACAATAAAATAAACAGAAATATTAATACAATCAAACTATATTACAAAGTATCGAATAGAACCTTACAATAAGTAAAGATATTTTCTAAGGCATCCTGCGAAATACTACAGTCGCTAAATTTAAGACACCTTGTCAAAATAGATCCACTGCTATGGACATTTAACACTCACATTCAGGGCAAATAAAGCATTCATCAGATAATTAGAAACAAACTTGACTCTACTTACAAATTATTATCAACTACAGACATGGAATATGATTATTATGAAGGGTATTATTTACGAATTACTAGGAGTATTTTCTGAGAAGTTGTACCACTGCAGTCTTCTAAGTCTTTTTGATATGAGAAATAGAACAGAAAAGTCAGTGTTCAATATTGCCAGGTAGTCAGTTATTCATGGTAACTGATACTTAATATTCCCGAGATAATGACACTAATATTATTACTTTAATAACTGAAAAACTCAATTTTCCATTCCAAAACTCATTATTGAAGAGTACAGACAGAACAATTAATTTCGGAACATGTAAAATCATTTCAATGGCTTAGTCTCTTCAGTAGATGATGTTATTTAATACATATATATGTCGCATGCTTCACTTCCCAATAGAAATAGAAGTGGAATTTAGCTCCTCCAAACCATCGTTATTGCTCCCTAACCTATAGAAACCAATTTAAACATAATTGTGAATCAGACCATAAATATGAAAATAAGGTAATTTTATGCACCCATACTAACAATAAATATATGGCTGAATAGTTTCTCTTCAAAAGATATAGAAAATTATGGCTTTTACATTATTTTTAAAGAAAAGACATTAATTGGAATTTATTACATTTTAATGTTCCCTACGTAGAATGAATAACGAATTATATGATAATATTGCATCATAAAATATTCACTGATTAAATATAAAAAGAAAGGAATTACATATATATTTTGCTATAATAATTTAAAGAAAAGAGTGACTTGCCACAAATTTTCTCCATTTTAATAACTTGTGTTCATTTTATTTCAACAATAAATGTCCTTTTCACATCTTTTTAAATACATTTTGTGACATTTTCAACCATAAAATATTTCCATTGCAATCCGATGATTAGTCGCAAGTTGTAATTACACTCCCATGCGCCAATGGTCACACGTCTATTTCTAACAGAAACTTGCAAAAGCCGCCGCCATGTTTGCACAAATGACTTGCAAGCGACTATTTAGTCACATTAACTGTCAAACCTTGTGTGTGTTCTCTCATGATACCCCATGGATGTGGTACTAGAGAGAGAGAGAGTGTGTGTGTGTTCTCTCATGATACCCCATGGATGTGGTACTAGAGAGAGTGTGTGTATGTGTATTCTCTCATGATACCCCATGGATGAAGTACTAGAGAGAGAGAGTGTGTGTGTGTTCTCTCATGATACCCCATGGATGTGGTACTAGAGAGAGTGTGTGCTTGTGTGTTTCACAAGGATAAAGTGACCATCAAAAGGCACAATATGCTCATCCAAGGATGGCCCCTGTGCACAGTCAGCTGTGCGCTCGACGTTGGGTTAACAACGGAGCAAGGTGAAAATCTCTCCATCACTCTCCACTTGGAACCTATGCACTCCAACCCGTACTCCCAAACCTGACAAAAGGAGAACCTCCACCAGGCGTAGGAGTACAGTTTGGGTACAATCATCAGCTCCAAGATTTATCCTGGACTTGGTCAGTCAAAGCCGCCAATAAGTCATATTTCATTCATATATTTGATTAAGAATGAGTGTTTAACAATGATTAACACATTTATTAAGTAGTTATGAGTGTTTGATTTATATGTAATAAAATAATTTATTTAATCAACAGTTATATTTACAATTATGTCCTTTATAATTATAATTTGTTATACCTAATTTGGGGAACTCTTAGTTTTCATAGTTATATAAGATTCTAAATAACTTGTAAAATAAAAGGTAAATCAAATTATTAACAAACTATATTAATGTTGTGTATTGAAATATGATCATAATTTATACTCTTATGATAATCTTTTATAAATCTATATTTTTTTGTTTTACGTTTCTTTATGTTTTACGTAGCTGATAGGCTTGTAATCGATCTATTTGCCATTGGATCAATTGTTGTGAGATCAATTTTCCATTCGATCAATTTCACGGTCGACCATTTCTTTTGTTCGATTCCATTTAAGCGATATTCTTTAATACAGTGTTTTGCAAAAGATTCATAGCCTGAGAAAAAGGCTCTCAACTAATTATTGGTAATAAAAGTCTCATTTGCAAGCATTTGAATATGGGAATGATGTTCCAACTTACCAAATTATGTTTCAAAATCAAAGACGTTATCTGTCGATAGAGTAAGATCAATGTTTACCTTTGATCTCGGTACAAGTTTCAGAAGTTCTGTTTCTGGTGTATCCTGCATCACAGGATCTGCATCTTTCAGCTGTTCTGCACACTCTGCACCCTTTTAAAGGACATCCTGCAGAAGTAAAACATTCGCAATATCACTTGTCTATAGTATTGACGTAAATATTTATTAATATGAATAAAACCCACTGTAACTCTTTTTCACTTCATTTTATTAACTAACAGACATAGATTATTGTGACACATTCTACAAATTATGCATCTTAGTATAATGAAACCGGTGATAAATTAGGGTTAAATGGAGTCAGTTGTACCGCTAGATGGCGTTGCTACAGATTTGCTGACAAATATTATGAACACAAACGTGACAAACGCACGCACGGAGATTGACGTTTTCACCGCTAGATGGCGTAATTATATAATTTAATAAGGCTTTTATAAATCAAATAGTTCAATATTATTATATTAATGATGTTATGAAATGAATTTATTTACATTTAAATCAGAGTATAAAATAGTGCACTGGCCCTTCAATAAAATACTTATTTAATTGCTATAAACATCACGAAAAGTATTAGAAATCATAGAAGATTATGACTGAAAGCTTTTTAATTTAATCTTCCGTAATTCCGCAATCAAATAAAAATAATGATCTTTCCAGTGATTGAAATTTTTTTTTGTAATCAAGTATACTATAGATCATGTTACAATCGAAAAAATTCACAATAATGCAGTTAGTAAGACTCTTTAATTAATCACTGCGGCAAATAATAAATTATGAAAGAGTATTTTTTAGTTTGCAGAAAAAACTTTAATTCTATAAATCATATTCTTCTGGTTTTCAATGGAAAAATATTGTCTTTTAATTATATATAACTTAACAAATAAATAAGAAGAATACAATTGAAGAATCATTTCAATATTATTTTTCATGACTAATTAATATCAAGAGCAGGGAAATACAGTTACCCATTATTGAATAAAATGAATTCTACTTATCAAATAAAGGTTGACGAAAACTTCAATTGTTTTAAAATCAAGTTCAGAAAATTGAAATGTAAACTAAATCTTTGACTCACTGGAACAATACCGCTTGGTTTGGAATTTAAGTTTGAAGTAACCCAAGGGGCACCTGCGGGTGCAATGGCCCCTTTGGATTGCCCCGGTCCTCTTGAGGGTGAAGTAGAAGGGAGCCACGCAGTCCATGCACCCATTGAAAGGGGAGCACTGGGAGCACCCCACGCCGCACTGGAAATCTGGGGAGAGAAAATAAACTATGATTTTAAATGGTTTGATGTACTATCAGAGAAAAGAGTCACTGTGATGATGTACTATCAGAGAAAAGAGTCATTGTGATGATGTACTATCAGAGAAAAGAGTCACTATGATGATGTACTATCAGAGAAAAGAGTCACTGTGATGTTGTACTATCAGAGAAAAGAGTCACTGTGATGATGTACTATCAGAGAAAAGAGTCACTGTGATGATGTACTATCAGAGAAAAGAGTCACTGTGATGATGTACTATCAGAGAAAAGAGTCACTGTGATGATGTACTATCAGAGAAAAGAGTCACTGTGATGATGTACTATCAGAGAAAAGAGTCACTGTGATTATGTACAGTCAGAGAAAAGAGTCACTGTGATGATGTACTATCAGAGAAAAGAGTCACTGTGATGATGTACAGTCAGAGAAAAGAGTCACTGTGATGATGTACTATCAGAGAAAAGAGTCACTGTAATGATGTACTATCAGAGAAAAGAGTCAGAGTGATGATGTACTATCAGAGAAAAGAGTCACTGTGATGATATACTATCAGAGAAAAGAGTCACTGTAATGATGTACTATCAGAGAAAAGAGTCACTGTGATGGTGTACTATAAGAGAAAAGAGTCACTGTGATGATGTACTATCAGAGAAAAGAGTCACTGTGATGATGTACTATCAGGGAAAAGAGTCACTGTGATGATGTACTATCAGAAAAAAGAGTCACTGTGATGATGTACAATCAGAGAAAAGAGTCACTGTGATGATGTACTATCAGAGAAAAGAGTCACTGTGATGATGTACTATCAGAGAAGAGAGTCACTTTGATGATGTACTATCAGAGAAAAGAGTCACTGTGATGATGTACTATCAGAGAAAAGAGTCAGAGTGATGATGTACTATCAGAGAAGAGAGTCGCTGTGATGATGTACTATCAGAGAAAAGAGTCACTGTAATGATGTACTATCAGAGAAAAGAGTCAAAGTGATGATGTACTATCAGAGAAAAGAGTCACTGTGATGATGTACTATCAGAGAAAAGAGTCACTGTGATGATGTACTATCAGAGAAAAGAGTCACTGTGATTATGTACAGTCAGAGAAAAGAGTCACTGTGATGATGTACTATCAGAGAAAAGAGTCACTGTGATGATGTACTATCAGAGAAAAGAGTCACTGTAATGATGTACTATCAGAGAAAAGAGTCAGAGTGATGATGTACTATCAGAGAAAAGAGTCACTGTGATGATATACAATCAGAGAAAAGAGTCACTGTAATGATGTACTATCAGAGAAAAGAGTCACTGTGATGGTGTACTATAAGAGAAAAGAGTCACTGTGATGATGTACTATCAGAGAAAAGAGTCACTGTGATGATGTACTATCAGGGAAAAGAGTCACTGTGATGATGTACTATCAGAAAAAAAGAGTCACTGTGATGATGTACAATCAGAGAAAAGAGTCACTGTGATGATGTACTATCAGAGAAAAGAGTCACTGTGATGATGTACTATCAGAGAAAAGAGTCACTGTGATGATGTACTATCAGAGAAAAGAGTCACTGTGATGATGTACTATCAGAGAAAAGAGTCACTGTGATGATGTACTATCAGAGAAAAGAGTCACTGTGATGATGTACTATCAGAGAAAAGAGTCACTGTGATGATGTACTATCAGAGAAAAGAGTCACTGTGATGATGTACTATCAGAGAAAAGAGTCACTGTGATGATGTACTATCAGAGAAAAGAGTCACTGTGATGATGTACTATCAGAGAAAAGAGTCACTGTGATGATATACTATCAGAGAAAATAGTCACTGTGATGATGTACTATCAGAGAAAAGAGTCAGAGTGATGATGTACTATCAGAGAAAAGAGTCAGAGTGATGATGTACTATCAGAGAAAAGAGTCACTGTGATGATATACTATCAGAGAAAAGAGTCACTGTAATGATGTACTATCAGAGAAAAGAGTCACTGTGATGGTGTACTATAAGAGAAAAGAGTCACTGTGATGATGTACTATCAGAGAAAAGAGTCACTGTGATGATGTACTATCAGAGGAAAAGAGTCACTGTGATGATGTACTATCAGAGAAAAGAGTCACTGTGATGATGTACTATCAGAGAAAAGAGTCACTGTGATGATGTACTATCAGAGAAAAGAGTCACTGTGATGATGTACTATCAGAGAAAAGAGTCACTGTGATGATGTACTATCAGAGAAAAGAGTCACTGTGATGATGTACTATCAGAGAAAAGAGTCACTGAGTGATGATGTACTATCAGAGAAAAGAGTCACTGTGATGATGTACTATCAGAGAAAAGAGTCACTGTGATGATGTACTATCAGAGAAAAGAGTCACTGTGATTATGTACAGTCAGAGAAAAGAGTCACTGTGATGATGTACTATCAGAGAAAAGAGTCACTGTGATGATGTACAGTCAGAGAAAAGAGTCACTGTGATGATGTACTATCAGAGAAAAGAGTCACTGTAATGATGTACTATCAGAGAAAAGAGTCAGAGTGATGATGTACTATCAGAGAAAAGAGTCACTGTGATGATATACTATCAGAGAAAAGAGTCACTGTAATGATGTACTATAAGAGAAAAGAGTCACTGTGATGATGTACTATCAGAGAAAAGAGTCACTGTGATGATGTAC
>CANNZV010003543.1:0-13582 GCA_947561585.1 Caprella mutica
GTAGGAATGAATTCAAAACTATTGATGAAAATTCAATATACCTAGTAGTCAGTCAAGACTCTAGCGACTGCGAATATCTATCTCTCTGACTCAATTAATGTCCCAGTCTGTATTTTGTGGTAATTTTCACCGACATGTCGGTGGAATTTTTAGCCCTTTGAAAATAATATTCTGGCAAAGTCTGTGGATTTTTATAGCCATTTATTCCAATAATCCTATGTTACCATTAATTTTTGGTGGATAAGTTAGAAAAAAGTTGTTGGAATCAGCCAAATTAATAGAAATTTATAGCCTAGTGGATTTTTTCAACTTTTAAAAAGTCAAGTGGAATTTTGTGCCCCAAATACAGACTGGTATAATGCCCAGACTGTATTTCATGCTAAATTCCATCCACTTGTCAGTGGAATTTTTCCCCTTCGAAAATAATATTATACTAGTCCAAGTAATGAAGCATGTCCAAACTCGCCATTTTAATGGCGAGTTTATGACATTTATTTTGAGCCCTTCCATTGCAAATGGAGAGTTTTTTCTATTTTTCTCCTATGCTACAATGTTATTTTGGAGAGAATTAATGATAATTTGATCATTTTGGAGAGAATTTGTTAAATTTTGGAGAGAGCTGGAGAGACAAATGCCAGACTGCAGGAACTGGTAAACTGTTCTCCAAGAAATCCTCTATCTTGGCTTCTGTTCTCAGTAAAATAAATGTAAATATAGGAGTAAATTAAGGATTGTTCACACAGAAAATGTTAAAAATGTCCCATATTCTGCAGACTGGGACAAATGGTGAGTTTGTGAGACATACAATTTTACTTGGAAACAAATTGTGTAAATATTTTATTAGCTTACATGTTATGGTGCATTGTTTGTGAGTTTGTAAAAGAGTAAATAGATATAATATATTATAGATTCAATTTGTTAAATATATATTCTTTTCATTATTGATATAATTTTCCGATTTGTTTTGTTAATTTTCAATAAATCGTTTATCCTATTATTTCCTAACGTCCTGGAATATTCCCTCGAAATCGTGAGGGGATCAACTAATTTTAAATAATTCTTGGAATATTTCCTCCAAATCGTATGGGGGTTAATTTTTGTTAACTAATTCCTGGAGCACTCCCTTGAAATTGTAAGGGAATCAACTAATTTTCACTACCTCCGAGAATACTCCCTCGAAATTGTAAGGGATTGGACTAATTTTCATTAATTCCTGGAATAATCCCACGTAATCGTAAGGGGTCAACTAGTTTTCACTAATTCCTGGAATATTCCCATTTAATCGTAAGGGGGTCAACTAGTTTTCACTAATTCCTGGATTGTTCCCTGAAATTGTAAGGGGATCAACTAATTTTCACTAATTCCTGGAATATTCCCACTTAATCGTAAGGGGGTCAACTAGTTTTCACTAATTCCTGGAATAATCCCACGCAATCGTAAGGGGGTCAACTAGTTATCACTAATTCCTGGAATATTAGCTTGAAATCGTAGGAGCATCAATTATTTTTTCAATTCCTTGAATATTTTCTGGACATCGTAAAAGGATTCGATAAATTTGAACTATTCCAGGAAATTTCCTTCGATATCATTTTATGATAGCGGATAATGAGGGAATATAATATTCCTGAAGTATCTCCATGTTACATGGGGAGTGTGTTTGAGACAAAAGGGTGAATATCTCACTATAAACAATTAATTGTACCACTTGTAGCAGCTTACTGAGTCTAAGTGAATCCTCAGCTCAGTAAGGTTCGTACAGAGTTATAAGCCCCGCCCATCCAATAATAACCAGAAATATTTGTTTGATATCTTTGCTTGTCAATATTTTTAAAAGAAAAATTAAGCCGGGTTTTCACTGAGGCAACACAGGCAACATGTAGCATGCGACTTCACTGTCTTTCAACAAGAATGTAACATGCGACAACCAACAAAGAGACACGAAGCATGCAGCAAGGCAACACCTTCGTTGCTTGTAGCATGCTGCATGCTCTGTTGCCTGTTGATTGCCGCAAGACCAATTCAACCAGTTCAACAAAAACGAAACAAGATTTCCAAGATTTCAGCGCCTATGCGATCAACTGAAACATGGAATAGAGGTTTCAAAAACATATTCATTTGAAGATAGTGAAATATTATCTTATGAATAAGAGATCTTCATTTCTACCAGACCTTTTTATTATGTTTGATATAGATTGTTATAATATAAATGTATTATTAACAATAAAAATCTTTGCATGATGAATTGTATATATTTTCATTATAAGTGTTTTCACTATATAATGATATATATGTATGTAAAGCAAAGATTTAGTTAAATAATTTACTTAATTAAGTTATTTAAATAATGAATTCTATGTTATTTATACTCCACACTTTGACTATGAATAATCTCTAACGTTTTTATATTCGCAAATACTGTAGCTTGCCACTGACCATTTTCAAAGATCTAATTTTTAAACAAAGAAAATGCAACATTGTTTGGCATAATTAATGTAATATTTTGTCATCAGTACTATGTATAAAAATCATTTTCATTGCCGGTAACAAAAATTCTTCACACCGGTGGCAACAAGCTAAATATTGCCACTTGCGGCAGTCTACAGGGCAACGTGTAACCACGTACAGCATGCAACGCAGCTGCATGCTAAACGTTGCCTTATGTTGAACTGGTTGAATTATATTCTGCCCCTCCGGCAATGTAGCATGCTTCATGTTCAAGTGTTGCCAAAATGTTGCCTCAGTAAACACATGGATTTAGTCAGGACTGTTGCGCACATGCTAGCGGCTTGATTAGTGAGCAAACTTTTGAGGGGTAGGTTACTATAGGTTAAAACAAATGTTTTTGTTCATTTTAGTTTCCTATAATTTACTAATAAAACCTCACCAGGTTGGTCAACGGGGGTAATATTGGGACTGCGTTCATTGCCGCACATCGGTCAAAAATGTTTCTGAAAAGATATAGGTATATCATATGAATATATATACATTATCTCTCATGAAATGCGTTACCCAAATCTAAAATATAATGTATTTATTCATGAGTAATTGCTATATGATGATTTCTTATTCGACCTAACAATATTAATTGTTATTTTACAAAGGAGGCAAC
Source organism: Caprella mutica (assembly GCA_947561585.1). Classification (NCBI taxonomy): domain Eukaryota; kingdom Metazoa; phylum Arthropoda; class Malacostraca; order Amphipoda; family Caprellidae; genus Caprella; species Caprella mutica. The sequence goes on from CANNZV010003543.1 coordinate 3,110, forward strand.
AACTATAATATGTAAAATTAGTCAATAACTTTCACTTCGTTACCTAGAGTTCAATTTTCAAAAAAATAAGGCGTTGCTGTACGTATATCCCCAAAGATGAATATTAAATGATCAGATTAGAAATGTATTTATCCGTTTGAAAATTATCAAATAAAATTCAGTGCATCCCTACTTTTGGTATGTATAGTATTCTATTTCTAGATCTTTTAAAATCTGTGTCAGCTAAGATAGTTACTGTATATCAATATAAGTGCCAGGCGAGTCAGCAAGAGTTTTTCCTTGATAATGCTGCCGTCTGTAGGTTCTTCCCGTAATACCAGTATTTACACCTCCAGTACCCGTCCACACTATCAGTTTGCAACTTGGAGTCTGAAAACAATGGAAATGTCTTCATTAAGCATAAGCAATGAAGCATACAACTAAAAATACATCATTAAAAATTCTCATTATAAAGGCATAATTTAAGGGGAAATAGAGTAAAAGGAACATCATATCGAATAGAGTATCTATCTACCACTTAGACTGAGTCTTAGACCCTTTACTCACCATAAATTTCGCTTTGCTTCTATTTGGGATGGGGTGATTAGTTGAACTGACACATTTAAATTTCTTTAAATTATCATACGTTTACGTTCAATTTATCTTATTGATTATACTACTTCTTAAATAAAAATATAATATTGGAGTTATTTATAATGGAAAGTATTAGGCCGCTTCTTATATACTTCTGATGTATTCTGTTCTTATTTACACTAGCAATCTTTCAATATGTCATTGAAATTTGGTTGAGTGCTCCAAGTTGTACTACCGATTAGTTGATCAATTTACAAAAGAAATCTCTATAAGTATAAGATTAATGACCAAACATTCAATGCTCATACAACACCGTTTCAAAAATAATATGTGCATAATGAATATGAATGAGGTCTACCAATACAGGACAGCACTTTTGTTTCACAAAACTTCATATCACAATTATTATGATAGTTATATTTTAACCCAAGTATCGTTCGTATGTGAATGCCACTCGTTTTTGTTACGCAACATATAATAATGTAAAATTACAGGAGTCTTTCTTGTATACACAGAGATAAAAAAGTACAACCCATGCTGTCATATCAAATGGGTCATCAATTTATGCTTGAATCAATTTATTAAGTCAGTTGGTTGGACTTTATTTATGTTTTCATGTGAGTTATTTAAATCAACCATGATTTGGTGTGTCATCAAACATTAGTTAATATACTTACTATGAGACTAAAAAGTTACGCTTTGAGAATTTCAACGTATGTTGAAACAACTTTCACATAGTTTATACTGTAGTTAGTAGTTAGTCACAATCCATTGTATCTGGAGTATAAATTAACTTATTATGCGAGTTGGCGCTACTTTTTTTTTAAATTTAGGTGTGAGTTAAAACGACTGTTATGCTTTAAACAACGTCAAATTAACTCATTTTAAATAGTACCTGCAACTCACCAAGTAGTTAGGGACAAAATCAAACAATCAAATTTGATTTGATTCAACTAATCCTTTCTCTGTGTGTATGGATATGGAGAAGTAGAGTTTCGTGATTTTGGTATCTTTAGTTTTAATTTTCAGTTTTATGAAACTTTTCAGTTTTTCATACCCTTTGAGCTGTTATGCTAATATTGGGCACTGTTATCTATTATTAAAATTATGAATATACATCGTACCAATGTGGTACCGCTATATCTATTATAGCATAATGGATTCTTTACCATGTTTAATCATCAAATGAAAATGACTTAACAGATATACCATTATCTCAAAAATATGTTTAATATGTGTAAGCTGAATATTTTAACATATCTATTATTGGACTCACTAGATTTTCATCCCAAGAATATCCGCCACAATCCTGATTTAGCGAACAGGATTTGGCGCACAGAACCATATTCCCTGAGTCATCGGACAAAGTTCCTGTACCAGTCAAAGATGAGAGCACAACTTGAACGAGATTGAACGTCACTGTTGATGCCACAACCATGATTATAAGAAGTCGAAAATCGTAACTGATACTATTTAAATGAGAACCTGAAATAAAGCAATGTTTAAGAAATATTATTCAATGTTTATTTTATAATTCTAAGGTAATTTCAAATTCTAAGATCATGTAATTCTACAATAACGGTAACTTCTCTTCGATAGTTTAGAATATCGTTAGTACTGTTATTATTGTTAATTAGAATTGTGGCGGTTTGATATGAAATTTTAGATTTGAAATTTTAGAAATTATAAACCCACTGAAAAATGTCGACAAATTAAATATGAAGAGAACTAACAAAGGTATGATAGACCCTTAAAATATATCCCATATTCAACTGTCATTTGAGGAAAAAATTAATTATGTATGTTGAAATCAATAAAACCGGTGAATGTACTATGGAAGAGAAAAAAAACATAAATATTGAATTATTTTTATATCAAATATAATAATGGAATTTGAATTGCTATTATGGAAGAAGTAGGTCATTACCATACATTTTAGACTTTTAACTTCTCTTCCAGTTCAATTCAATCATTAAATTTAATGTGATTTCACTGTATGGTATTCGGAATTTTCCGAAAAAAAGGACACTTAATCTTGAATTATTTAGTATAGAATTGAAAAAAAAATCAACGAGCATGTTCATAAGGTTTCAAAATCGTTTCATCTGTTGAATTTGAATCATCTGATTGTAATTTATGAATAGGTTTATTGTCTCGTTTTGATGGAAAAATAATGTCTTTTTAAAAGAAAACAAAAAAATAGTTCAATAGCTTATTATTCAAATAAATAGTAAAATGTAAATTATTATTCATGTGTCAGTTTATTTAGTATCAATACTTTTCCAGGTTGTTCCTCATCATTCCTGTATTAGAGAAGCGATATCAATCTGGTTCTAGGATAATTTCTATCATACCTGTTCTATGCTTTTCATCATATTTCCTGTACCAGGTTTTTTATTATTCCTGGTATAGGATGTTCCTTATTATCAATATTCTAGAGTTGTACCTATTATTTAATATCTAGGCTTTACTTTATCAACTCTTTTGAAGGATTTCCTTTAACAATCCTATTAAAGAATTTTCTTCAGCAATTATGTAAATGGCTTTTTTCTTCATTCTTTGTCAATCTTGATCCAGAATTTTCTTTATGATCTGGCTTCAGGCTTTTCTTTATCACATTTTTGCTCCACGGTTGTTATCTATGTTTCTGGTCCAAGCTTTTCTTTATCACATTTTTGCTCCACGGTTGTTATCTATGTTTCTGGTACAGGCTTTTCTTTATCACATTTTTGCTCCACGTTTGTTATCTATGTTTCTGGTCCAGGCTTTCCTTTATCACATTTTTGCTCCACGTTTGTTATCTATGTTTCTGGTCCAGGCTTTCCTTTATCACATTTTTGCTCCACGGTTGTTATCTATGTTTCTGGTACAGGCTTTTCTTTATCACATTTTTACTCCACGTTTGTTATCTATGTTTCTGGTCCAGGCTTTTCTTTATCACATTTTTGCTCCACGGTTGTTATCTATGTTTCTGGTACAGGCTTTTCTTTATCACATTTTTGCTCCACGTTTGTTATCTATGTTTCTGGTCCAGGCTTTTCTTTATCACATTTTTGCTCCACGGTTGTTATCTATGTTTCTGGTCCAAGCTTTTCTTTATCACATTTTTGCTCCACGGTTGTTATCTATGTTTCTGGTCCAGGCTTTCCTTTATCGTATTGCCCCATTTTTTATCATATCAGTTCACTGTATTTCTCTAGTATTCATGTTGTAGTATTCTTCAACACTCCTGCTTTCTATTATCGGACAAGAAAAAATATAACTTCAATCCAAATTGGATTTCAAAATACCTGCTGAAATCATGAACACCAATGATTAACAATGAAAACCAATGGACCCTAAAATGATTCATTAAGCAATCAAAAGCAAAGTCACAGACATTCGGCTAAGATCGGTTATTATAATTGAGGATTAATAAAATCATCTGTCAACGAGAATAATAATACCAATTGATTCAACCAAAAATCGATTTCGTCTTTTGACAGACAATCTCGATAAGACATTTTTAAAGAAATTTTAAAAATAAACGCTGATCATAAATTTTAAAAATTAACGAATATAATATATATTGTTGAAAAAACTTACCATTTCACAAATTGAATATAAAAAAATTGGAATTTCTTAAACTTCAATCAATTGATCAATGAACATAAAAACGTAACAATCGCTAAAACTATGTTCGTTGGTTCTCCATGGTAACACTAGTGACTTTATAATATATAAGGCTAAGTAATGACCGATAGATACATTCTTTTCTTGCGACGTCGTAGAAGAGTAGATAGCTGGTATCAGCTCCAGATATTCCAAAAAACGAAAAAACCTTTGATCTCTCACTTGAAGTATGAATTTTTCATGTGAAATAATATATTAATTCGTGTTTGTAATTGAATATATAAATAGTTATCTTCCGTTAGAACCATCAACATTGAACAATAACATACTATCGAAATATATCATCAATTTAAAGAAGTAATAATTTCCCTATTGAAAGTCTGTTCGAATTATTAATTTTCGATTTCACAATATGAAATATCCTCAAACAGCTTTGCATGTTCACACAACTGTAACTTATTTTGAGTAAAGGTTATAATATTACGAAATAACATGTCATAATATATTTTGTAGCTTTTGAAATATTTTTCAAATTTTAATTAAAATAATACAATCACAGTATCAATCCTCTTCTGTTAGATCTCATTCTTGTTTTTTTTAATCGAAAATATTTTTTGTCTAAACCAAAGAAAGCTCCATTGTTCGTAATAGTAGATAAAAAAATAACTAACGCTGACAAGAAAGGTTAATGCGAGTTTGCAAGCTGGCTGGCACGCGTGAAAAGAATGAGACACGCACACCAAAAGCGTCAAATAGCAGCATTATCACCCATCTCCCAAAATTAATGTTAATTGATTTACCTATTCATAGTTTTATTAGCCATGATTTATTATAGTTAAGTAGGGTGAATTTTGAGTTATTAGACGGATTCACATTATCGATTATGTAATAAAAACAAAATATAAAAATCATTGAAATAACGATTTAAATAGTAATTGTTATGAATATTTTTCTTACATTATAGAAAATGAGGAACAGTCCAATAACTCAGAACTTCCCTATTATTATAAAAAAAAGTTAGTATATATCGAAAAATATTAAAGATATATGCATCTTTTTGATATAGTTTTCATTGTTGAACCCTTCTCCATCCACATTTAAGTTTTCATTAAGTTCAAATCATTTTTGTGAATGTTATAAGGATTTTATTGATGGGTAAGGAAAATGGCTTTTGCGCAAATAGTTAGAATACCTAAGTAATATTGCTTTCTTATCTTTGATTGTTAATTTTATTTTAAGTATATAATTATTCCTTGGCATTTACCAATGGATGTGTAAATATCAAATGAAGGTTTTTATGAAGAAAAATAATCGAAAAGTCAATTTGTTAAGATTTTATAACAGATTTAATGAGGACTGGCACGCACGAACCAGTCCCTACCCAGTTAAAATTCGGTGCAGTATAGCGGACGTTTTACTGTAGTTTATGGCAGTCTCAGCATTTCTAAGCAGCGCTCAGCAGATAATCTCTGCTTTCTACAAATGTTTACCGCGACCTACGGAGGCCACGGCAGTATAAGGACGAGATAATCTGTGGAGGTTTGACGCGTTATTATCTGCCGAAAACTCTAGAGAACAGAGCATAGAAAATCTTCAGAGTTTATAGTCGATAATATTGGCTAAAATCTCCAGAGATTGAAGCACCACATATTGCTCATGAATCATAATCCAACAAATTAATTTGAACAAAAATACAATTTCTTTATCGATAGTGTAGCTAATAATAGGTAATAATAGCTATAGTTAATTAATTGGTGGATAGCCCTAATATAAAAAAAACATTAATCACTATTGTTCTTGGTACTCAGCTATGGTTTAGCTCATTCAGTTTTATATTAAATCTATTGTTACCTAATATTTATTTAGCCACGGATATCATTGAGTAATTTGTATGCGTTTTTATATTTCTCATTTGTCAGAGTGAACCACTAAATTTTTTTAAAGTAACACTTACAGAAGATCAAAGCAATAGTGAAGTCTGACAATGTTGATATCAGGCTTTATCAGAATACAGTTTTTCTGTATCTTCTCACTGAATGAACTGAAACTGCTCTCATCAGACTCACACATCGATCATGTAGGTTCTAATAGTACTTCCATGCGTACATATGACTGAGAATCGTAGATACAGGAGACATTCTTAAATAATTTCCATGAATATCAAAGTGCTGATGCTTGATTATAGATAATATGATTTATAAAGATAAATTATAAGCATACTAAACTACCATTGCATATAATGTTTTCAATTTATAAGATATTAGGTAATTATTTACCCTGATGTAGGTTATTATTTGTCGAATTAAACTTTTAGCATGTGAGAATATATAAAATATATCATAGTTATATGGAATATATAATGACATTCTTATAAACAAGCTGACATTGGCCTTAGTTTAATAAGTTTACTCCAATATGTATATATTGTATATGATGCATACAATATACTGCATATATATAGTTAGTACAGAAAATTAATTTGGTTCATCTAACAACGATTCAATATTATAAGTGAAAAAATTGCAATAACTAACCAGTTAAAATTATATACTAATATTATTATAACATTAATCATGTATTTGTTCTTCATCCGCGCCATTTAAATAGGTATATTGGAATACAAGAATACCAAATAACACGAAATCATTATTGAAAAAATCGGTCATCCTTAATAATTATTTAAAGATAAAATCATTTCCATGCTGAAAATATTAAAAACAGGGTTGCAAAACGAAATATATAGAACAATTATTTTGTACGTTCTAAAGAAAAATATCGGATTTTTTATTGAGAACCATTGAACCTGCCGTATTTTGAATAGTTTCTAGATAGTTTAAAATAAGGTTCTGTGGTGAATTAATGTTTTAAGTTATTAATTTATTGGTGAAAGTGGAATTGTGTATCTATCATGTGTATAGTATTTAAGAGTTCAGTGGTTATTGTATCCTATTGAAAAAAAAAATAGCTATGCTAGGCTATATATTATATAATATAGCCTATAGCTAATTTGTACTTTTTTGGGTTTTGAAATTCACTACCTACCTAACTAGGTGCCTACTCATGACACCAGTTATCTATCTGACAATAAATGATTTTTCACCTAGCTATATGTATAATGTACTAGCACATAGGTATCAGGAAATGCACTGTAACTTGTACTCTAAGTAGCCTATGTCCAAGTTACTCCCACTGTGACATATCTATGTACCCACAGGCTCACAGCCAACAGGCGACTCAAGTTATTAGTTATAGAGTACTACCGATGTCAGTTAAGCAAATTAGTTGGCTTCTATTTTAAATGGTCCACTCGTCCACACATTCTGATAGCTATATACCTTAGCCATGTTTCAAAGTGTGCACTGTGAACAAAGTCGCCAGTATAGCCTATATTGATACGTATATCTAAAAGATGAGCGGCGCACCAGATCACGGCGCACCCACCATACGTTCTATTAGATAGATCATAGGTAGATTGAAAGATGATTTATGATAGGTAGGTACCTATATGTAGAAATGTAGTGAATTTGATATTTGTTGTTTCAAATTTATGACTGATAGTCTGATGGTACCTGAATGATGTGAATCCACAACCAGTCTGTAGGTTTATTTGGTTTACAAAATTCCAATTACTTTTCCAAAAAGCTGAAAGAAAAATCAGAAAAATACATACCTACCTAGGTACCTATTTCATGATGGATACTAAGATAGCTATTCGAATGAGCCACCAACATTTTTTTTATTTACCTAGCCACTAAAAATAGAAAAAAATAATGGTAAGTTGGTAACATTATAGTTATACTATCATAGGAATACCTAAATAGCTAAAATCCACAGACTTTACTAGTATCCAAGTAAAATTGTATGTCTCACAAACTCACCATTTGTCCCAGTCTGCAGAATATGGGACATTTTTAACATTTTCTGTGTGAACAATCCTTAATTTACTCCTATATTTACATTTATTTTACTGAGAACAGAAGCCAAGATAGAGGATTTCTTGGAGAACAGTTTACCAGTTCCTGCAGTCTGGCATTTGTCTCTCCAGCTCTCTCCAAAATTTAACAAATTCTCTCCAAAATGATCAAATTATCATTAATTCTCTCCAAAATAACATTGTAGCATAGGAGAAAAATAGAAAAAACTCTCCATTTGCAATGGAAGGGCTCAAAATAAATGTCATAAACTCGCCATTAAAATGGCGAGTTTGGACATGCTTCATTACTTGGACTAGTATAATATTATTTTCGAAGGGGAAAAATTCCACTGACAAGTGGATGGAATTTAGCATGAAATACAGTCTGGGCATTATACCAGTCTGTATTTGGGGCACAAAATTCCACTTGACTTTTTAAAAGTTGAAAAAATCCACTAGGCTATAAATTTCTATTAATTTGACTGATTCCAACAACTTTTTTCTAACTTATCCACCAAAAATTAATGGTAACATAGGATTATTGGAATAAATGGCTATAAAAATCCACAGACTTTGCCAGAATATTATTTTCAAAGGGCTAAAAATTCCACCGACATGTCGGTGAAAATTACCACAAAATACAGACTGGGACATTAATTGAGTCAGAGAGATAGATATTCGCAGTCGCTAGAGTCTTGACTGACTACTAGGTATATTGAATTTTCATCAATAGTTTTGAATTCATTCCTACCTATGATCTATCCAGAATGCAGGAACTGGTAAAGTGTTCTTCAAGATATCCTACATTTTGACTTATGTTCATGTTCTCAGTAAAATACATGTAAATGTAGAGGAAATTATTGATTGTTTGCACAGAAAATGTTAAAATGTCATATATTCTGCAGACTGGCTAGTACCTATACAAGCTATATCTATTTACCGTAATTTTACTTCGATTATTAAAAGAGATCTCTGTATTATTGTATACAAAATATGCCAGTTAATCTGTTGATGCCAATTAATTGACCCTCAGCCTTACATAGAAAGTTACATTTGTAAAGGTCAAAACTCAGATATGTCTAATTGGCTTAATGCCAGTCTACAGAATATGGGACATTTTTAACATTTTCTGTAATAACAGTCTGAACAGTCCTTAGTTTTCTCCTATATTTGCATTAATTTGACTGAGAACAGAAGCCAAAACAGAAGATTTTTTGGAGAACAGTTTACCAGTTCCTACAGTCTGGGCTTAATGTTTTGATTTAATTTAATTTCTATGTTCCCATGTTAATTTGGCCTAAAATTTTAAGAAATGAGCCAAAATTGACATGTCTCAGAATCTTTAAATTTTGGCTTGAAATTGGCTAACAATCTGCCAGTCTCTTGAACATGGCATAAAGATTATTCAGATTATATATTATATATAAGATGCATCTTGACAGTTTCAATATATTTAGGTACCTATTCTCATGTAAATTTTGGCACTAGCTTTATTTAGAGTCAACATAGTTTTAAAATTTAGATAAATGGAGCAGTAAAATTAGGTTACTTTAACTAGAAGCCTTTCTTTGACTGACGGAGGTCGCTTTTCTTTGACGGAGGTCGCTTTTCTTTGACTGAGGTCGCTTTTCTTTGACGGAGGTCGCTTTTCTTTGACGGAGGTCGCTTTTCTTTGACTGAGGTCGCTTTTCTTTGACGGAGGTCGCTTTTCTTTGACGGAGGTCGCTTTTCTTTGACTGAGGTCGCTTTTCTTTGACTGAGGTCGCTTTTCTTTGACGGAGGTCGCTTTTCTTTGACGGAGGTCGCTTTTCTTTGACGGAGGTCGCTTTTCTTTGACGGAGGTCGCTTTTCTTTGACGGAGGTCGCTTTTCTTTGACGGAGGTCGCTTTTCTTTGACGGAGGTCGCTTTTCTTTGACGGAGGTCGCTTTTCTTTGACTGAGGTCGCTTTTCTTTGACGGAGGTCGCTTTTCTTTGACGGAGGTCGCTTTTCTCTGACGGAGGTCGCTTTTCTTTGACGGAGGTCGCTTTTCTTTGACTGAGGTCGCTTTTCTTTGACGGAGGTCGCTTTTCTTTGACGGAGGTCGCTTTTCTTTGACGGAGGTCGCTTTTCTTTGACGGAGGTCGCTTTTCATGGACGGAGGTCGCTTTTCTTTGACGGAGGTCGCTTTTCTTTGACGGAGGTCGCTTTTCTTTGACGGAGGTCGCTTTTCTTTGACGGAGGTCGCTTTTCTTTGACGGAGGTCGCGTTTCTTTGACGGAGGTCGCTTTTCTTTGACGGAGGTCGCTTTTCTTTGACGGAGGTCGCTTTTCTTTGACGGAGGTCGCTTTTCTTTGACGGAGGTCGCTTTTCTTTGACGGAGGTCGCTTTTCTTTG